>JAUIMM010002884.1:0-2500 GCA_031769625.1 Taudactylus pleione
TGATCATTACTGAGGATGTTGAAGATAAAGGTGTTGGTGGTGGAGATTGCAGGTGCTGGGATCTAGTAGAGAGATGGGAGCTAGCTGATGCAGGACTACCTCCGATCATTACTGTGGATAATGAAGATGAAGGTGTTGGTGGTGGAGATAGCAGGTGCTGGGATCTAGTAGAGAGAAGGGAGCTAGCTGATGCTGGACTACCTCCGATCATGACTGTGGATAATGAAGATGAAGGTGTTGGTGGTGGAGATTGCAGGTGCTGGGATCTAGAAGAAAAAAGGGAGCTAGCTGATGCAGGACTACCTCTGATCATTACTGTGGATAATGAAGATGAAGGTGTTGGTGGTGGAGATTGCAGGTGCTGAGATCTAGTAGAGAGAAGGGAGATAGCTGATGCTGGACTACCTCTGATCATTACTGTGGATAATGAAGATGAAGGTGTTGGTGGTGGAGATTGCAGGTGCTGGGATCTAGTAGAGAGAAGGGAGCTAGCTGATGCTGGGCTGCTTGTTGTTATTATTTTAGCACCAGTTTCTGATGTTGTCAATAAATTTCATGAGTTTGCTGCAAATGATGTAACGGAGGAGGTTCCAAGATGGTTAACATTTCTACCTCTACTAACTGTGGTTTTACAAATGCTACAGATGGCAAGACAATTGTCAGGATCTGGGTAAAAATAATTCCACACATACAGTAAGAGGTGCATTTGTTGGTCGTATGCCCAGACATGACAATGGCCTTCTTCTTATCATGGTCAAGAGCTTCTTCCACTGGTTCCTGACTTACACTAACAACATCTTCATCCTCAACATCCTCATTAGTGCCGGCATCAGCTGCACAAATATCCCCCTCATCCTCTTGCACTTTCTCGGTGGCATCCTCAATTTCTATGTCATCAGCTATATTTGTGCTGCTCATCCCCACATTTGCAGCAGGAGCTGAAATGGTGGAAGTCGGCTTCTCTGCGAGTACAACAGTATCAGAAAGGTCAGGCTCACACTTCGCACTCATGGACACACTTAAACTCTCCTCAGGGATTGGTGACATTTTTGTTTCACACAGTTTGTTCTCCTGCCTTAGTGGTTTTCATTATTTTTACACCTCTTCTAGACTCCGAGTGATAAGGTCTTGCATCATCATGAGAGGCAGAGTAAGATGCCTCACTGACACTTGCAGAACCACCATGAGTCATAAATAAAGGCCAAGGCCTCAGTCTTTCCTTGCCACTGTGTGTGGTGAATGGCATGTTGGCAATATTATGTTTTTATGCACCACACTTTCCCTTTATTAGATGTGATTTTTTCTTTAGCACTGTATATTGTTTTTTTTTTTATTTAGATGCCCTGACTTAGACCCTCTATGCCCTTGAGCATCGGCTTTAGTAGGTGACGTTGAAGTACTAGAGTCATCATCATTACTGGTGGCTGCATCTGCAGCAACAGTATTTGGTTGGTCATCTTCTCTAAATGGAACGTTATCCATTTTTCAATTTGCAGATCACTGCATGGCTTATATATGCATGTGAACAAAACAAAGCACACAAAACAGTACAAACCAGTGGCAGAACTATCGGTGGTGCAGCCAGTGGCTTGTACTGGGGCTCATTGTGGTGCAGGGGCCTATAGCCGCCTGCATCCAATAGCGCAGCTGCACCCGCTGCCAGTGTGTCCCCCGGGCCCCACAGTATTTAAGTGTAGTGCAGACCGCACCGTAACAAAACACCGCTGCCAGCGGTTATAGCAGCCAGTGAGAGTCAGACAGACTCTCATTGGCTGCTGAGTCCACGGAGGGAGCCAGCATGAGCTTCACCTTCCGGCTCCTCCCATGGTGGGTGATGGCCATAAAGCAGAGTGGGCCGGGAGAAGCGGACAGTGGCGGTCGCGGCTGGAGCGTGGATTCAGGTAAGTTGTGTGCGTTCTTTTGTGTGTAAGGGTCGCGGGCACTGACACTGCATAGGGGGGGCACTACTGGGGCACTGCATAGAGGGGACTACTACCGGAAGCACTGTATAGGGGGGACTACTACTGAGGGCAATGCATAGGGGGATTACTACTGGAGGCAATACATAGAGGGGACTACTACTGGGGGCAATACATAGGGGGACTACTACTGGGGGCACTGCATAGGGGGGACTACTATTGGAGGCAATGCATAGGGGGACTACTACTGGGGGCACTGCATAGGGGGGACTACTACTGGAGGCAATACATAGAGGGGAAAACTACTGGGGGGAATGCATAGGGGGGGCTACTACTGAGGGCAATGCATAGGGGGACTAATACTGGGGGCACTGTATAGGGGGGACTACTACTGGGGGCACTACTACTGGAGGCAGTGCATAGGGGGGACTGCTATTGGGGGCAATGCATAGGGGTACTACTACTGGGGGCACTGCATAGGGGGGACTACTACTGGAGGCAATGCATAGGGGGGACTACTACTGGGGGCACTGCATAGGGGGGACTACTACTGGGGGCACTGCATAGGGGGGACTACTACT
>JAUIMM010002884.1:10000-88067 GCA_031769625.1 Taudactylus pleione
GGACTCTGACATCATCAGCCAGTGTCCAGCGTCATTCCCTACCATCCAAGTGGGCATAGAGGGGGAATATAACCATGTAGCGAGCGCAGCGAGCCCGCGAGGGGACAACAAACTTGTGTAAGTGGTGACAAAGTTCTTCTTTAGCTGGCTGTCATGGGCAGGAACTGCACTTCCGCCCTCACTCACGGCACTTCCAGGTCCCTAGCGCGAAGGGGAAATACAGCCAACCCTACGCTAATCTCTGCAGTGGGGTCAGAGGAGCACGTGCTGAGCTCTCATTGGAGGATCCCATCACATGCTGACTCAGTGTGAGGCTGGGACTGCTGCTCTGCCGGCTGCATGAGGAGGCTGCTGCTGGTGAGTACACTGTGTGGGCACTACAGGTGGCATAATGTGTGAGGACTACAGGTGGCATAATGTGTGGGTACTATAGGTGGCATAATGTGTGGGCACTATAGGTGGCATAATGTGTGAGGACTACAGGTGGCATAATGTGTGAGGACTACAGCTGGCATAATGTGTGGGCACTATAGGTGGCATAATGTGTGAGGATTATAGGTGGCATAATGTGTGAGGACTACAGGTGGCATAATGTGTGAGGACTACAGGTGGCATAATGTGTGGGCACTATAGGTGGCATAATGTGTGAGGACTATAGGTGGCATAATGTGTGAGGACTATATGTGGCATAATGTGTGGGCACTATAGGTGGCATAATGTGTGAGGACTATAGGTGGCATAATGTGTGAGGACTATAGGTGGCATAATGTGTGGAAACTATAGGTGGCATAATGTGAGGGAACTATAGGTGGCATAATGTGTAGGCACTATAGGTGGCATAATGTGTAGGCACTACAGGTGGCATAATGTTTGGGTACTATAGGTGGCATAATGTGTGGGCACTACAGATAGCATAATGATTGGGGTCTATAGGTGGCATAATGTGTGGGCACTACAGATAGCATAATGATTGGGGTCTACAGGTGGCATAATGTGTGGGGACTATAGGTGGCATAATGATTGGGGTCTATAGGTGGCATAAAGTGTGAGGACTATAGGTGGCATAATGTGTGGGAACTATAGGTGGCATAATGTGTGGGAACTATAGGTGGCATAATGATTGGGGTCTATAGGTGGCATAATGTGTGGGGACTATAGGTGGCATAATGATTGAGGTCTATAGGTGGCATAATGTGTAGGATCTATAGGTGGCATAATGTGTGTGAACTATAGGTGGCATAATGTGTGGGAACTATAGGTGGCATAATGATTGGGATCTATAGGTGGCATAATGTGTGGGTACTATAGGTGGCGTAATGATTGGGGTCTATAGGTGGCATAATGTGTAGGATCTATAGGTGGCATAATGATTGGGGTCTATAGGTGGCATAATGTGTGGGTACTATAGGTAGCATAATGTGTGGGGCACTACAGTGTGGTATAATGTGTTGGGAACCCACTGCATCTCCCTGTCACCTCTTCCTCTCCCCTCTCCCTGTCACCCACTGCCTGTCACCCTCTCCCTATCACCCACTGCCTGTCACCCTCTCCCTATCACCCACTGCCTGTCACCTCTTCCTATCACCCTGTCCATGTCACCCACTGCCCCTCCCTGTCACCCACTGCCTCTTCCCAATCCCTATCACCCACTGCCTCTTACCTCTCCGTCACCCACTGCCCCTCCCTCTCCCTGTCACTCGCTCCCTATTACCCTTTACTTGTCACCCACTGCCTCTCTCCTCTCCCTATCACCCACTGCCTCTCTCCTCTCCCTATCACCCACTGCCTCTCCCCTCTCCGTCACCCACTGCCTCTTCCCTCTCCCTGTCACCCACTGCCTCTCCCCTCTCCCTGTCACCCACTGCCTCTCCCCTCTCCATGTCACCCACTGCCTCTCCCCTCTCCCTGTCACCCACTGCCTGTTACCTCTCCGTCACCCACTGCCACTCCCCTCTCCCTATCACCCTCTGCCTCTCCCCTCTCCCTGTCACCCACTGCCTGTTACCTCTCCCTGTCACCCACTGCCTCTCCCCTCTCCATGTCACCCACTGCCTCTCCCCTCTCCATGTCACCCACTGCCTGTTACCTCTCCCTGTCACCCACTGCCTCTCCCCTCTCCCTATCACCCACTGCCTCTCCCCTCTCCCTATCACCCACTGCCTCTCCCCTCTCCCTGTCACCCACTGCCTGTTACCTCTCCCTGTCACCCACTGCCTCTCCCCTCTCCCTATCACCCACTGTCTGTTACCTCTCCCTATCACCCACTACCTGTCACCTCTCCGTCACCCACTGCCTCTCCCCTCTCCATGTTACCCACTGCCTGTTACCTCTCCGTCACCCACTGCCTCTCCCCTCTCCCTGTCACCCACTGCCTGTTACCTCTCCCTATCACCCACTGCCTCTCCCCTCTCCCTGTCACCCACTGCCTCTCCCTATCACCCTCTCCCTATCACCCACCGCCTCTCCCTTCTCCCTGTCACCCACTGCCTGTTACCTCTCCCTGTCACCCACTGCCTCTCCCCTCTCCCTGTCACCCACTGCCTGTTACCTCTCCCTATCACCCACTGCCTCTCCCCTCTTCCTATCACCCACTGCCTCTCCCTATCACCCTCTCCCTATCACCCACCGCCTCTCCCTTCTCCCTGTCACCCACTGCCTCTCCCTATCACCCTCTCCCTGTCACCCTCTGCCTGTCACCTCTCCGTCACCCACTGCCTCTCCCCTCTCCATGTCACCCACTGCCTGTTACCTCTCCGTCACCCACTGCGTCTCCCCTCTCCCTGTCACCCACTGCCTGTTACCTCTCCCTATCACCCACTGCGTCTCCCCTCTCCCTGTCACCCACTGCCTGTTACCTCTCCCTATCACCCACTGCCTCTCCCCTCTTCCTATCACCCACTGCCTCTCCCTATCACCCTCTCCCTGTCACCCACTGCCTCCCCCTCTCCCTATCACCAACTGCCTCTCTCCTATCCCTATCACCCACGGCCTGTCACCTCTCCCTATCACCCACTGCCTCTCCCCTCTCCCTATCACCCACTGCCTCTCCCTATCACCCTCTCCCTATCAACCACTGCCTCTCCCTGTCACCCACTGCCTGTTACCTCTCCGTCACAAATGCCTGTCATCTCTCCCTGTCACCCACCGCCTCTCCCTTCTCCCTGTCACCCACTGCCTCTCCCCTCTCCCTATCACCCACTGCCTCTCCCCTCTCCCTATCACCCACTGACCGTCATCTCTCCGTCACCCACTGCCTCTCCCCTCTCCCTATCACCCACTGTCTGTTACCTCTCCCTATCACCCACTACCTGTCACCTCTCCGTCACCCACTGCCTCTCCCCTCTCCATGTTACCCACTGCCTGTTACCTCTCCGTCACCCACTGCCTCTCCCCTCTCCCTGTCACCCACTGCCTGTTACCTCTCCCTATCACCCACTGCCTCTCCCCTCTCCCTGTCACCCACTGCCTCTCCCTATCACCCTCTCCCTATCACCCACCGCCTCTCCCTTCTCCCTGTCACCCACTGCCTGTTACCTCTCCCTGTCACCCACTGCCTCTCCCCTCTCCCTGTCACCCACTGCCTGTTACCTCTCCCTATCACCCACTGCCTCTCCCCTCTTCCTATCACCCACTGCCTCTCCCTATCACCCTCTCCCTGTCACCCTCTGCCTGTCATCTCTCCCTGTAACCCACTGCTTCTCCCCTCTCCCTATCACCCACTGTCTGTTACCTCTCCCTATCACCCACTGCCTGTCACCTCTCCCTATCACCCACTGTCTGTTACCTCTCCCTATCACCCACTGCCTGTCATCTCTCCCTATCACCCACTGCCTGTCTCCTATCCCTATCACCCACTGCCTCTCCCCTCTCCCTATCACCCACTGCCTCTCCCAATCACCCTCTCCCTGTCACCCACTGCCTGTTACCTCTCCGTCACAAATGCCTGTCATCTCTCCCTGTCACCCACCGCCTCTCCCTTCTCCCTGTCACCCACTGCCTGTCACCTCTCCCTATCACCCACTGTCTGTTACCACTCCCTATCACCCACTGCCTGTCACCTCTCCCTATCACCCACTGTCTGTTACCTCTCCCTATCACCCACTGCCTGTCACCTCTCCGTCACCCACTGCCTCTCCCCTCTCCCTGTCAACCACTGCCTGTTACCTCTCCCTATCACCCACTGCCTCTCCCCTCTCCCTATCACCCACTGCCTGTCTCCTATCCCTATCACCCACTGCCTCTCCCCTCTCCCTATCACCCACTGCCTCTCCCAATCACCCTCTCCCTGTCACCCACTGCCTGTTACCTCTCCGTCACAAATGCCTGTCATCTCTCCCTGTCACCCACCGCCTCTCCCTTCTCCCTGTCACCCACTGCCTGTCACCTCTCCCTATCACCCACTGTCTGTTACCACTCCCTATCACCCACTGCCTGTCACCTCTCCGTCACCCACTGCCTTTCCCCTCTCCATGTCACCCACTGCCTGTTACCTCTCCGTCACCCACTGCCTCTCCCCTCTCCCTGTCACCCACTGCCTGTTACCTCTCCCTATCACCCACTGCCTCTCCCTATCACCCTCTCCCTGTCACCCTCTGCCTGTCATCTCTCCCTGTAACCCACTGCCTGTCATCTCTCCCTATCACCCACTGTCTGTTACCTCTCCCTATCACCCACTGCCTCTCCCCTCTCCATGTCACCCACTGCCTGTTACCTCTCCGTCACCCACTGCCTCTCCCCTCTCCCTGTCACCCACTGCCTCTCCCCTCTCCCTGTCACCCACTGCCTCTCCCCTCTTCCTATCACCCACTGCCTCTCCCTATCACCCTCTCCCTATCACCCACTGCCTCTCCCTTCTCCCTATCACCCACTGCCTCTCTCCTATCCCTATCACCCACTGCCTCTCCCCTCTCCCTATCACCCACTGCCTCTCCCTATCACCCACTCCCTATCAACCACTACCTCTCCCTGTCACCCACTGCCTGTTACCTCTCCGTCACAAATGCCTGTCATCTCTCCCTGTCACCCACTGCCTCTCCCTTCTTCCTGTCACCCACTGCCTCTCCCTATCACCCTCTCCCTGTCACCCTCTGCCTGTCATCTCTCCCTATCACCCACTGCCTCTCCCTATCACCCTCTCCCTATCAACCACTGCCTCTCCCTGTCACCCACTGCCTGTTACCTCTCCGTCACAAATGCCTGTCATCTCTCCCTGTCACCCACCGCCTCTCCCTTCTCCCTGTCACCCACTGCCTGTCACCTCTCCCTATCACCCACTGTCTGTTACCTCTCCCTATCACCCACTGTCTGTTACCTCTCCCTATCACCCACTGCCTGTCACCTCTCCGTCACCCACTGCCTTTCCCCTCTCCATGTCACCCACTGCCTGTTACCTCTCCGTCACCCACTGCCTCTCCCCTCTCCCTGTCACCCACTGCCTCTCCCTATCACCCTCTCCCTGTCACCCTCTGCCTGTCATCTCTCCCTGTAACCCACTGCCTGTCATCTCTCCCTATCACCCACTGCCTGTCACCTCTCCGTCACCCACTGCCTTTCCCCTCTCCATGTCACCCACTGCCTGTTACCTCTCCGTCACCCACTGCCTCTCCCCTCTCCCTGTCACCCACTGCCTCTCCCTGTCACCCACTGCCTGTCACCTCTCCCTATCACCCACTGCCTCTCCCCTCTCCCTGTCACCCACTGCCTGTTACCTCTCCCTATCACCCACTGCCTCTCCCCTCTTCCTATCACCCACTGCCTCTCCCTATCACCCTCTCCCTATCACCCACTGCCTCTCCCTTCTCCCTATCACCCACTGCCTCTCTCCTATCCCTATCACCCACTGCCTCTCCCCTCTCCCTATCACCCACTGCCTCTCCCTATCACCCACTCCCTATCAACCACTACCTCTCCCTGTCACCCACTGCCTGTTACCTCTCCATCACAAATGCCTGTCATCTCTCCCTGTCACCCACTGCCTCTCCCCTCTCCCTGTCACTACTGTCTGTCACCCTCTCCCTGTCACCCTCTGCCTGTCCCCTTTCCCTGTCACCCACTGCTTCTCCCTGTCACTACTGCCTGTCACCCTCTCCCTATCACCCACTGCCTCTGCCCTCTCCCTGTCACTACTGCCTGTGACCAGAACTTACATGAAAATAAAATGTACACAGAACTTACATGAAGATAAAGTGTACACAGAACTTACATGAAGATAAAGTGTACACAGAACTTACATGAAAATAAAGTGTACACAGAACTTACATGAAAATAAAGTGTACACAGAACTTACATGAAAATAAAGTGTACACAGAACTTACATGAAAATAAAGTGTACACAGAACTTACATGAAAATAAAGTGTACACAGAACTTACATGAAAATAAAGTGTACACAGAACTAACATGAAGATAAAGTGTACACAGAACTAACATGAAGATAAAGTGTACACAGAACTAACGTGAAGATAAAATGTACACAGAACTTACATGAAGATTAAATGTACACAGAAGTAACATGAAGATAAAATGTACACAGAACTAACATGAAGATAAAGTGTACACAGAACTAACATGAAGATAAAATTTACACAGGACTAACATGAAGATAAAATGTACACAGAACTAACGTGAAGATAAAGTGTACACAGAACTAACATGAAGATAAAATTTACACAGGACTAACATGAAGATAAAATGTACACAGAACTAACATGAAGATAAAATGTACACAGAACTAACATGAAGATAAAGTGTACACAGAACTAACATGAAGATAAAGTGTACACAGAACTAACATGAAGATAAAATGTACACAGAACTAACATGAAGATAAAGTGTACACAGAACTAACATGAAGATAAAATGTACACAGAACTAACATGAAGATAAAGTGTACACAGAACTAACATGAAGATAAAGTGTACACAGAACTAACGTGAAGATAAAATGTACGCAAAACTTACATGAAGATTAAATGTACACAGAAGTAACATGAAGATAAAATGTACACAGAACTAACATGAAGATAAAGTGTACACAGAACTAACATGAAGATAAAATTTACACAGGACTAACATGAAGATAAAATGTACACAGAACTAACGTGAAGATAAAGTGTACACAGAACTAATGTGAAGATAAAGTGTACACAGAACTAACGTGAAGATAAAATGTACACAGAACTAACATGAAGATAAAGTGTACACAGAACTAACGTGAAGATAAAATGTACACAGAACTAACATGAAGATAAAATGTACACAGAACTAACGTGAAGATAAAGTGTACACAGAACTAACGTGAAGATAAAGTGTACACAGAACTAACGTGAAGATAAAGTGTACACAGAACTAACGTGAAGATAAAATGTACACAGAACTAACATGAAGATAAAGTGTACACAGGACTAACACGAAGATAAAGTGTACACAGGACTAACACGAAGATAAAGTGTACACAGAACTAACATGAAGATAAAATGTACACAGGACTAATATGAAGATAAAATGTATACAGAACATGAAGATAAAATGTACACAGAACTAACATGAAGATAAAGTGTACACAGAACTTACATGAAGATAAAGTTGACACAGAACTAACATGAAGATAAAATGTACACAGGACTAATATGAAGATAAAATGTACACAGAACTAACATGAAGATAAAATATACACAGAACATGAAGATAAAAATTGTTGCAGCCGCCAGGAGATGTACTGATGTACACTCACCTCCGCCTATACAAAGAATAAAAATCTAAACATCGATGGCTGCACCTTTAATTGATTTTCATGCGATTGCTAGTAGCCATCACATCATATGAGTTGATGGTGGAAGCCCAGCAAGCAATTGATGCCAGGTTTCCAATGTCCATCCCTAATACACACACACATGTATATATACATACATACTGTATACATATACATACTTACATATATTATACATACCATCACTTAGTCACTAATCGCTTACCCAACACCACAGGAGAACTGCTGTTGCTCAAGGCGACCTTGGGGGTGATACTCGGAGGAAACAGGACGTCCAGGAGCCAAAATGCCCCAGCAGGATGCATCAGCGCCACTCCCAGCAGCAGAAAGAGGCCCCATCGGGAAGACGTGTGCGCACTTGTCCTGACTCTCAGCATTGTCATCCGGAGCAGTGAGGACAAAGCCTGGAATGACACAACTTGTACAGGGCAGATACCAGCCAGGAGACAACAGCACTTTTTATAGCCTAAAAGTTAATAATTACCCGTCTCCTCCAACTCATTTAGAAACTTGATTCCCTCAGCACAAAATGCTATCACAAAACAAAGAAAGATGCTGTAATGGGGACTGAGCCCCCCACCTGCCCTCCTTACGCTGAGACCTCTCTCTACAGGGCTTAGTAATAATAATAATTATAATGTGTATATTGGCAGATATCCCATCAGCATAAGGGACATCTGTATGACGTGGCCTGACCGGTGGGAATCGGATGTCATACCCGTGGGCTGCCCGCAGCAGGTTTAGGGCTATATACAGTGATATAAAAGGGTCATCTCTCAGAGGTGCTGGCGGAAAATTCCCTGATGCAACCTGATGGTTACGAGTTTTGGATAGAGAGAGAGGCAATTTCAGTGTGCGTTGCTGGGTGGTGACAGGCGGGTGGCTAGCCAGACGCGGGCACCAGCCGCCATGTTCAGACAGACATTCTGCAAATCCATAGGGCTGGTACGGTGTTTGCAGGGCCGTTCAGTCAAACAGGGGCGCCACCCAAAAGAGGGTGCAGTCCTCCTGACTGTCCCAATTTCAGCGGGACAGTCCCGTTTTTCGGGCACTTTCCTGCTGTTCCAACCTGGGAGGCTGTCGCTCGGCTTTGCTAAGCATGCGTGGGCGTCCATTCAGTGCCGGCAGGGCCCCGGTAAAGAGGAGGGCATGGCCTGATCGCGGGAGGTGTGGCCATGCCCCCTTGAAAAAAAACCCTACTTTTGCAGCGCCGCTCGCCGGGGAGGAGACGCTGTGAGCCCCTCAGCCAGGCGCAAAGTCAGGGGGGGAACGCGATCAGTGAGGGGGGGACGCAATCAGTGAGGGGGGGACGCGATCAGTGAGGGGGGGACGCAATCAGGCATAGGAGTTTGCTTTGGCTGCTGCTTAAGAGCCGCGAACAAGCATCCCAGCACATGCTGCAGCAAGGAAGGGGGGGGGGGGGCGGCGGCGCCAGATCCGGGTTGAAGCCTGTAGAAGCCCGGGCCCAGGTGAATTGTACCCGCTCTCCCCTCTTGGCGGCCCTGAGTGAAGGGAGAGGGCTGCGGGCGACCAGCTGCTGACAGAGTACTGTCCTCACCCGAAATAATGTCATACAGGGGGTGTGGCCTATGGAGATTAGGTCACAGCCCTGTTTTGGGCGCGGCGCACCGACCCATACAGGAACAGGGCGCTGGGGGGACAAAAAAGAGCATCTTACGCACAGCAGCAGATTAGCACCACAGCCAGCGAGGGTCTCAGTACAGAGCCATCACCCGTGCTACTAGCATAAAGAGATGCAGTCACAGCTACAATACCACCCACCTCATTATAGTATATATTCCCCTCCCATAGGGCTCAGTGCGGGACGGTCACTTATACTATATACTTCCCTCCCATAGGGCTCAGTGCGGGACGGTCACTTATACTATATACTCCCCTCCCATAGGACTGAGTGCGGGACGGTCACTTATACTATATACTCCCCCCCATAGGGCTCAGTGCGGGACATTCACTTATACTATGTACTCCCCTCCCATAGGGCTCAGTGCGGGATGGTCACTTATACTATATACTCCCCTCCCATAGGGCTCAGTGCGGGACATTCACTTATACTATATACTCCCCTCCCATAGGGCTCAGTGCAGGATAGTCACTTATACTATATACTCCCCCCCATAGGGCTCAGTGCAGGATAGTCACTTATACTATATACTCCCCTCCCATAGGGCTCAGTGCGGGACGGTCACTTATACTATATACTCCCCCCCATAGGGCTCAGTGCAGGACATTCACTTATACTATATACTCCCCTCCCATAGGGCTCAGTGCGGGACGGTCACTTATACTATATACTCCCCTCCCATAGGGCTCAGTGCGGGATAGTCACTTATACTATATACTCCCCTCCCATAGGGCTCAGTGCGGGATAGTCACTTATACTATATACTTCCCTCCCATAGGGCTCAGTGCAGGATGGTCACTTATACTATATACTCCCCTCCCATAGGGCTCAGTGCAGGATGGTCACTTATACTATATACTCCCCTCCCATAGGGCTCAGTGCAGGACGGTCACTTATACTATATACTCCCCTCCCATAGGGCTCAGTGCAGGACGGTCACTTATACTATATACTTCCCTCCCATAGGGCTCAGTGCGGGATAGTCACTTATACTATATACTCCGCTCCCATAGGGCTCAGTGCGGGATAGTCACTTATACTATATACTCCCCTCCCATAGGGCTCAGTGCGGGATGGTCACTTATACTATATACTCCCCTCCCATAGGGTTCAGTGCGGGACAGTCACTTATACTATATACTCCGCTCCCATAGGGCTCAGTGCAGGACGGTCACTTATACTATATACTCCCCTCCCATAGGGCTCAGTGCAGGATGGTCACTTATACTATATACTCCGCTCCCATAGGGCTCAGTGCGGGATAGTCACTTATACTATATACTCCCCTCCCATAGGGCTCAGTGCAGGACGGTCACTTATACTATATACTTCCCTCCCATAGGGCTCAGTGCGGGACGGTCACTAATACTATATATTCCCCTCCCATAGGGCTCAGTGCAGGATGGTCACTTATACTATATACTCCCCCCCATAGGGCTCAGTGCGGGACGGTCACTTATACTATATACTCCCCTCCCATAGGGCTCAGTGCAGGATGGTCACTTATACTATATACTCCCTCCCATAGGGCTCAGTGCAGGATAGTCACTAATACTATATACTCCCCTCCCATAGGGCTCAGTGCAGGATGGTCACTTATACTATATACTCCCCCCCATAGGGCTCAGTGCGGGACGGTCACTTATACTATATACTCCCCTCCCATAGGGCTCAGTGCGGGATGGTCACTTAAACTATATACTCCCCTCCCATAGGGCTTAGTGCGGGATGGTCACTTATACTATATACTCCTATCCCATAGGGCTCAGTGCGGGATAGTCACTTATACTATATACTCCCCTCCCATAGGGCTCAGTGCGGGATAGTCACTTATACTATATACTCCGCTCCCATAGGGCTCAGTGCGGGATAGTCACTTATACTATATACTTCCCTCCCATAGGGCTCAGTGCAGGACGGTCACTTATACTATATACTCCCCCCCATAGGGCTCAGTGCAGGACGGTCACTAATACTATATACTCCCCTCCCATAGGGCCCAGTGCGGGATGGTCACTTATACTATATACTCCCCTCCCATAGGGCTCAGTGCGGGACATTCACTTATACTATATACTCCCCTCCCATAGGGCTCAGTGCAGGATGGTCACTTATACTATATACTCCCCTCCCATAGGGCTCAGTGCGGGACGGTCACTAATACTATATACTCCCCCCCATAGGGCTCAGTGCAGGATGGTCACTTATACTATATACTCCCCTCCCATAGGGCTCAGTGCGTTATGGTCACTAATACTATATACTCCCCCCCATAGGGCTCAGTGCAGGATCGTCACTTATACTATATACTCCCCTCCCATAGGGCTCAGTGCGGGATGGTCACTTATACTATATACTCCCCTCCCATAGGGCTCAGTGCGGGACAGTCACTTATACTATATACTCCCCTCCCATAGGGCTCAGTGCAGGACGGTCACTAATACTATATACTCCCCTCCCATAGGGCTCAGTGCGGGATGGTCACTTATACTATATACTCCGCTCCCATAGGGCTCAGTGCAGGACGGTCACTTATACTATATACTCCCCTCCCATAGGGCTCAGTGCAGGACGGTCACTAATACTATATATTCCCCTCCCATAGGGCTCAGTGCGGGACGGTCACTAATACTATATACTCCCCCCCATAGGGCTCAGTGCAGGATGGTCACTAATACTATATACTCCCCCCCATAGGGCTCAGTGCAGGATGGTCACTTATACTATATACTCCGCTCCCATAGGGCTCAGTGCAGGATGGTCACTTATACTATATACTCCGCTCCCATAGGGCTCAGTGCAGGACGGTCACTTATACTATATACTCCCCTCCCATAGGGCTCAGTGCAGGACGGTCACTTATACAATATACT
Source organism: Taudactylus pleione (assembly GCA_031769625.1). NCBI lineage: Eukaryota > Metazoa > Chordata > Amphibia > Anura > Myobatrachidae > Taudactylus > Taudactylus pleione. The sequence goes on from JAUIMM010002884.1 coordinate 22,282, forward strand.
CCCCTCCCATAGGGCTCAGTGCAGGACGGTCACTAATACTATATACTCCCCTCCCATAGGGCTCAGTGCAGGATAGTCACTTATACTATATACTCCCCTCCCATAGGACTCAGTGCGGGACGGTCACTTATACTATATACTCCCCTCCCATAGGGCTCAGTGCAGGACGGTCACTTATACTATATACTCCCCTCCCATAGGACTCAGTGCGGGACGGTCACTTATACTATATACTTCCCTCCCATAGTGCTCAGTGCGGGACATTCACTTATACTATATACTCCCCTCCCATAGGACTGAGTGCGGGACAGTCACTTATACTATATACTCCCCTCCCATAGGACTGAGTGCGGGACGGTCACTTATACTATATACTCCCCTCCCATAGGGCTCAGTGCGGGACAGTCACTTATACTATATACTCCCCTCCCATAGGGCTCAGTGCGGGACAGTCACTTATACTATATACTCCCCTCCCATAGGGCTCAGTGGAGGACGGTCACTTATACTATATACTCCCCTCCCATAGGGCTCAGTGTGGGACGGTCACTTATACTATATACTCCCCTCCCTTAGGGCTCAGTGCAGGACGGTCACTTATATTATATACTCCGCTCCCATAGGGCTCAGTGCGGGACGGTCACTTATACAATATACTCCCCTCCCATAGGGCTCAGTGCGGGATGGTCACTTATACTATATACTCCCCTCCCATAGGGCTCAGTGCAGGATGGTCACTTATACAATATACTTCCCTCCCATAGGGCTCAGTGCAGGACGGTCACTTATACTATATACTCCTATCCCATAGGGCTCAGTGCGGGATAGTCACTTATACTATATACTCCCCTCCCATAGGGCTCAGTGCGGGACGGTCACTTATACAATATACTCCCCTCCCATAGGGCTCAGTGCGGGATGGTCACTTAATCTATATACTCCAGTCCCATAGGGCTCAGTGCGGGACGGTCACTTATACTATATACTCCCCTCCCATAGGGCTCAGTGCGGGATGGTCACTTAATCTATATACTCCCCTCCCATAGGGCTCAGTGCGGGATGGTCACTTATACTATATACTCCCCTCCCATAGGGCTCAGTGCGGGATAGTCACTTATACTATATACTCCCCTCCCATAGGGCTCAGTGCGGGACGGTCACTTATACTATATACTCCCCCCCCATAGGGCTCAGTGCAGGACGGTCACTAATACTATATACTCCCCTCCCATAGGGCTCAGTGCGGGATGGTCACTTATACTATATACTCCCCTCCCATAGGGCTCGGTGCGGGACATTCACTTATACTATATACTCCCCTCCCGTAGGGCTCAGTGCAGGATGGTCACTTATACTATATACTCCCCTCCCATAGGGCTCAGTGCGGGATAGTCACTTATACTATATACTCCCCTCCCATAGGGCTCAGTGCGGGACGGTCACTTATACAATATACTCCCCTCCCATAGGGCTCAGTGCAGGACGGTCACTTATACTATATACTCCCCTCCCATAGGGCTCAGTGCAGGACGGTCACTTATACTATATACTCCTATCCCATAGGGCTCAGTGCGGGATAGTCACTTATACTATATACTCCCCTCCCATAGGGCTCAGTGCGGGACGGTCACTTATACAATATACTCCCCTCCCATAGGGCTCAGTGAAGGATGGTCACTTATACTATATACTCCCCTCCCATAGGGCTCAGTGCGGGATGGTCACTTATACTATATACTCCCCTCCCATAGGGCTCAGTGCGGGATAGTCACTTATACTATATACTCCCCCCCATAGGGCTCAGTGCAGGACGGTCACTAATAATATATACTCCCCTCCCATAGGGCTCAGTGCAGGACGGTCACTTATACTATATACTCCCCTCCCATAGGGCTCAGTGCGGGACGGTCACTTATACTATATACTCCGCTCCCATAGGGCTCAGTGCGGGACATTCACTTATACTATATACTCCCCTCCCATAGGGCTCAGTGCGGGACATTCACTTATACTGTATACTCCCCTCCCATAGGGCTCAGTGCGGGACGGTCACTTATACTATATACTCCGCTCCCATAGGGCTCAGTGCAGGACGGTCACTTATACTATATACTCCCCTCCCATAGGGCTCAGTGCGGGACGGTCACTTATACTATATACTCCGCTCCCATAGGGCTCAGTGCGGGACATTCACTTATACTATATACTCCCCTCCCATAGGGCTCAGTGCGGGACATTCACTTATACTATATACTCCCCTCCCATAGGGCTCATTGCAGGACGGTCACTTATACTATATACTTCCCTCCCATAGGGCTCAGTGCGGGACAGTCACTTATACTATATACTCCCCTCCCATAGGACTCAGTGCGGGACGGTCACTTATACAATATACTCCCCTCCCATAGGGCTCAGTGCGGGATCGTCACTTATACTATATACTCCCCTCCCATAGGACTCAGTGCGGGACGGTCACTTATACAATATACTCCCCTCCCATAGGGCTCAGTGCAGGACGGTCACTTATACTATATACTCCCCTCCCATAGGACTGAGTGCGGGACGGTCACTTATACTATATACTCCCCTCCCATAGTGCTCAGTGCGGGACAGTCACTTATACAATATACTCCCCTCCCATAGGACTCAGTGCGGGACGGTCACTAATACAATATACTCCCCTCCCATAGGGCTCAGTGCAGGACGGTCACTTATACTATATACTCCGCTCCCATAGGGCTCAGTGCAGGACGGTCACTTATACTATATACTCCCCTCCCATAGGGCTCAGTGCATGACGGTCACTTATACTATATACTCCGCTCCCATAGTGCTCAGTGCGGGACAGTCACTTATACTATATATTCCCCTCCCATAGGGCTCAGTGCAGGACGGTCACTTATACTATATACTCCCCTCCCATAGGGCTCAGTGCAGGACGGTCACTTATACTATATACTCCCCTCCCATAGGGCTCAGTGTGGGACGGTCACTTACACAATATACTCCCCTCCCATAGGACTCAGTGCGGGACGGTCACATATACTATATACTCCCCCCCATAGGGCTCAGTGCGGGATGGTCACTTAAACTATATACTCCCCTCCCATAGGGCTCAGTGCGGGACGGTCACTTATACTATATACTCCCCTCCCATAGGGCTCAGTGCGGGATGGTCACTTAATCTATATACTCCAGTCCCATAGGGCTCAGTGCGGGACGGTCACTTATACTATATACTCCCCTCCCATAGGGCTCAGTGCGGGATGGTCACTTAATCTATATACTCCCCTCCCATAGGGCTCAGTGCGGGATGGTCACTTATACTATATACTCCCCTCCCATAGGGCTCAGTGCGGGATAGTCACTTATACTATATACTCCCCTCCCATAGGGCTCAGTGCGGGACGGTCACTTATACTATATACTCCCCCCCCATAGGGCTCAGTGCAGGACGGTCACTAATACTATATACTCCCCTCCCATAGGGCTCAGTGCGGGACATTCACTTATACTATATACTCCCCTCCCATAGGGCTCAGTGCGGGACATTCACTTATACTGTATACTCCCCTCCCATAGGGCTCAGTGCGGGACGGTCACTTATACTATATACTCCGCTCCCATAGGGCTCAGTGCGGGATGGTCACTTATACTATATACTCCCCTCCCATAGGGCTCAGTGCAGGACGGTCACTTATACTATATACTCCGCTCCCATAGGGCTCAGTGCAGGACGGTCACTTATACTATATACTCCCCTCCCATAGGGCTCAGTGCAGGATGGTCACTTATACTATATACTCCGCTCCCATAGGGCTCAGTGCGGGATAGTCACTTATACTATATACTCCCCTCCCATAGGGCTCAGTGCAGGATAGTCACTTATATTATATACTCCCCTCCCATAGGGCTCAGTGCGGGACAGTCACTTATACTATATACTCCGCTCCCATAGGGCTCAGTGCAGGACGGTCACTTATACTATATACTCCCCTCCCATAGGGCTCAGTGCAGGACGGTCACTTATACTATATACTCCGCTCCCATAGTGCTCAGTGCGGGACAGTCACTTATACTATATACTCCCCTCCCATAGGGCTCAGTGCAGGACGGTCACTTATACTATATACTCCCCTCCCATAGGGCTCAGTGCAGGATGGTCACTTATACTATATACTCCCCTCCCATAGGGCTCAGTGTGGGACGGTCACTTACACAATATACTCCCCTCCCATAGGACTCAGTGCGGGACGGTCACATATACTATATACTCCCCCCCATAGGGCTCAGTGCGGGATGGTCACTTAAACTATATACTCCCCTCCCATAGGACTCAGTGCGGGACGGTCACTTATACTATATACTCCCCCCCATAGGGCTCAGTGCGGGATGGTCACTTAAACTATATACTCCCCTCCCATAGGACTCAGTGCGGGACGGTCACTTATACAATATACTCCCCTCCCATAGGGCTCAGTGTGGGACATTCACTTATACTATATACTCCCCCCCATTGGACTCAGTGCAGGACGGTCACTTACACAATATACTCCCCTCCTATAGGGCTCAGTGCGGGACAGTCACTTATACTATATACTCCCCTCCCATAGGGCTCAGTGCGGGACAGTCACTTATACTATATACTCCCCTCCCGTAGGGCTCAGTGCGGGATCGTCACTTATACTATAAACTCCCCTCCCATAGGGCTCAGTGCGGGATAGTCACTTATACTATATACTCCCCCCCATAGGGCTCAGTGTGGGATAGTCACTTATACTATATACTCCCCTCCCATAGGGCTCAGTGCGGGATGGTCACTTAAACTATATACTCCCCTCCCATAGGACTCAGTGCGGGACGGTCACTTACACAATATACTCCCCTCCTATAGGGCTCAGTGCGGGACAGTCACTTACACTATATACTCCCCTCCCATAGGACTCAGTGCGGGACGGTCACTTATACAATATACTCCCCTCCCATAGGGCTCAGTGTGGGACGGTCACTTACACAATATACTCCCCTCCTATAGGGCTCAGTGCGGGACAGTCACTTATACTATATACTCCCCTCCCATAGGGCTCAGTGTGGGACGGTCACTTATACTATATACTCCCCTCCCTTAGGGCTCAGTGCAGGACGGTCACTTATATTATATACTCCCCTCCCATAGGGCTCAGTGCGGGACGGTCACTTATACAATATACTCCCCTCCCATAGGGCTCAGTGCGGGACGGTCACTTATACAATATACTCCCCTCCCATAGGGATCAGTGCGGGACGGTCACTTATACAATATACTCACCTCCCATAGGGCTCAGTGCGGGATGGTCACTTATACTATATACTCCCCTCCCATAGGGCTCAGTGCGGGACGGTCACTTATACTATATAGTCCCCTCCCTTAGGGCTCAGTGCAGGATGGTCACTTATACCATATACTTCCCTCCCATAGGGCTCAGTGCGGGACGGTCACTTATACTATATACGCCCCTCCCATAGGGCTCAGTGCGGGACGGTCACTTATACTATATACTCCGCTCCCATAGGGCTCAGTGCAGGACGGTCACTTATACTATATACTCCCCTCCCATAGGGCTCAGTGCAGGACGGTCACTTATACTATATACTCCCCTCCCATAGGGCTCAGTGCAGGACAGTCACTTATACTATATACTCCCCTCCCATAGGGCTCGGTGCGGGATGGTCACTAATACTATATACTCCCCTCCCATAGGGCTCAGTGCAGGACGGTCACTTATACTATATACTCCCCCCCATAGGGCTCAGTGCAGGACGGTCACTTATACTATATACTCCCCTCCCATAGGGCTCAGTGCGGGATGGTCACTTATACTATATACTCCCCTCCCATAGGGCTCAGTGCGGGACATTCACTTATACTATATACTCCCCTCCCATAGGGCCCAGTGCGGGATGGTCACTTATACTATATACTCCCCTCCCATAGGGCTCAGTGCGGGACATTCACTTATACTATATACTCCCCTCCCATAGGGCTCGGTGCGGGATGATCACTAATACTATATACTCCCCTCCCATAGGGCTCAGTGCAGGACGGTCACTTATACTATATACTCCCCTCCCATAGGGCTCAGTGCAGGACGGTCACTTATACTATATACTCCCCCCCCATAGGGCTCAGTGCGGGATGGTCACTTATATTATATACTCCCCTCCCATAGGGCTCAGTGCGGGACATTCACTTATAGTATATACTCCCCTCCCATAGGGCTCAGTGCAGGACGGTCACTTATACTATATACTCCCCTCCCATAGTGCTCAGTGCGGGACAGTCACTTATACTATATACTCCCCTCCTATAGGGCTCAGTGTGGGACGGTCACTTATACAATATACTCCCCTCCCATAGGACTGAGTGCGGGACGGTCACTTATACTATATACTCCCCCCCATAGGGCTCAGTGCGGGATGGTCACTTATACTATATACTCCCCTCCCATAGGGCTCAGTGCGGGACGGTCACTTACACAATATACTCCCCTCCCATAGGGCTCAGTGTGGGACGGTCACTTATACTATATACTCCCGTCCCATAGGGCTCAGTGTGGGACGGTCACTTATACAATATACTCCCCTCCCATAGGGCTCAGTGTGGGACGGTCACTTATACAAAATACTCCCCTCCCATAGGACTGAGTGCGGGACGGTCACTTATACTATATACTCCCCCCCATAGGGCTCAGTGCGGGATGGTCACTTATACTATATACTCCCCTCCCATAGGGCTCAGTGCGGGATCGTCACTTATACAATATACTCCCCTCCCATAGGGCTCAGTGCAGGACGGTCACTTATACTATATACTTCCCTCCCATAGGGCTCAGTGCGGGACAGTCACTTATACTATATACTCCCCTCCCATAGGGCTCAGTGCGGGATCGTCACTTATACTATATACTCCCCTCCCATAGGGCTCAGTGCAGGATGGTCACTTATACTATATACTCCCCCCCATAGGGCTCAGTGCGGGATTGTCACTTATACTATATACTCCCCTCCCATAGGGCTCAGTGCGGGATGGTCACTTAAACTATATACTCCCTTCCCATAGGGCTTAGTGTGGGATGGTCACTTATACTATATACTCCTATCCCATAGGGCTCAGTGCGGGATAGTCACTTATACTATATACTCCCCCTCCCATAGGTCTCAGTGCGGGACGGTCACTTATACTATATACTCCCCCCCATAGGGCTCAGTGCAGGACATTCACTTATACTATATACTCCCCTCCCATAGGGCTCAGTGCGGGATAGTCACTTATACTATATACTCCCCTTCCCATTAGGGCTCAGTGCGGGATAGTCACTTATACTATATACTTCCCTCCCATAGGGCTCAGTGCAGGATGGTCACTTATACTATATACTCCCCTCCCATAGGGCTCAGTGCAGGATGGTCACTTATACTATATACTCCCCCCCATAGGGCTCAGTGCAGGACGGTCACTTATACTATATACTCCCCCCCATAGGGCTCAGTGCAGGACGGTCACTTATACTATATACTCCCCCCCATAGGGCTCAGTGCAGGACGGTCACTAATACTATATACTCCCCTCCATAGGGCCCAGTGCGGGATGGTCACTTATACTATATACTCCCGTCCAATAGGGCTCAGTGCGGGACAGTCACTTATACTATATACTCCCCCTCCCATAGGGCTCAGTGCGGGACGGTCACTAATACTATATATTCCCCTCCCATAGGGCTCAGTGCGGGACATTCACTTATACTATATACTCCCCTCCCATAGGGCTCAGTGTGGGATAGTCACTTATACTATATACTCCCCTCCCATAGGGCTCAGTGCGGGATAGTCACTTATACTATATACTCCGCTCCCATAGGGCTCAGTGCGGGATAGTCACTTATACTATATACTCCCTCCCATAGGGCTCAGTGCGGGATAGTCACTTATACTATATACTCCCTCCCATAGGGCTCAGTGCAGGACGGTCACTTATACTATATACTCCCCTCCCATAGGGCTCAGTGCGGGATAGTCTCTTATACTATATACTCCGCTCCCATAGGGCTCAGTGCAGGACGGTCACTTATACTATATACTCCCCTCCCATAGGGCTCAGTGCGGGATAGTCACTTATACTATATACTCCGCTCCCATAGGGCTCAGTGCAGGACGGTCACTTATACTATATACTCCCCTCCCATTGGGCTCAGTGCAGGATAGTCACTTATACTATATACTCCCCTCCCATAGGGCTCAGTGCGGGATAGTCACTTATACTATATACTCCGCTCCCATAGGGCTCAGTGCGGGATAGTCACTTATACTATATACTCCCCTCCCATAGGGCTCAGTGCGGGATGGTCACTTATACTATATACTCCCCTCCCATAGGGCTCAGTGCAGGACGGTCACTTATACTATATAATCCGCTCCCATAGGGCTCAGTGCAGGACGGTCACTTATACTATATACTCCCCTCCCATAGGGCTCAGTGCAGGATGGTCACTTATACTATATACTCCGCTCCCATAGGGCTCAGTGCGGGATAGTCACTTATACTATATACTCCCCTCCCATAGGGCTCAGTGCAGGAAAGTCACTTATACTATATACTCCGCTCCCATAGGGCTCAGTGCGGGATAGTCACTTATACTATATACTCCCCTCCCATAGGGCTCAGTGCAGGACAGTCACTTATACTATATACTTCCCTCCCATAGGGCTCAGTGCGGGACGGTCACTAATACTATATATTCCCCTCCCATAGGGCTCAGTGCAGGATGGTCACTTATACTATATACTCCCCCCCATAGGGCTCAGTGCGGGACGGTCACTTATACTATATACTCCCCTCCCATAGGGCTCAGTGCAGGATGGTCACTTATACTATATACTCCCTCCCATAGGGCTCAGTGCAGGATAGTCACTAATACTATATACTCCCCTCCCATAGGGCTCAGTGCAGGATGGTCACTTATACTATATACTCCCCCCCATAGGGCTCAGTGCGGGACGGTCACTTATACTATATACTCCCCTCCCTTAGGGCTCAGTGCAGGACGGTCACTTATATTATATACTCCCCTCCCATAGGGCTCAGTGCGGGACGGTCACTTATACAATATACTCCCCTCCCATAGGGCTCAGTGCGGGACGGTCACTTATACAATATACTCCCCTCCCATAGGGATCAGTGCGGGACGGTCACTTATACAATATACTCACCTCCCATAGGGCTCAGTGCGGGACGGTCACTTATACTATATACTCCCCTCCCATAGGGCTCAGTGCGGGACAGTCACTTATACTATATACTCCCCTCCCATAGGGCTCAGTGCAGGATGGTCACTTATACTATATACTCCCCTCCCATAGGGCTCAGTGCAGGACGGTCACTTATACTATATACTCCCCTCCCATAGGGCTCGGTGCGGGATGGTCACTAATACTATATACTCCCCTCCCATAGGGCTCAGTGCAGGACGGTCACTTATACTATATACTCCCCCCCATAGGGCTCAGTGCAGGACGGTCACTTATACTATATACTCCCCTCCCATAGGGCTCAGTGCGGGATGGTCACTTATACTATATACTCCCCTCCCATAGGGCTCAGTGCGGGACATTCACTTATACTATATACTCCCCTCCCATAGGGCCCAGTGCGGGATGGTCACTTATACTATATACTCCCCTCCCATAGGGCTCAGTGCGGGACATTCACTTATACTATATACTCCCCCCCATAGGGCTCAGTGCAGGACGGTCACTTATACTATATACTCCCCTCCCATAGGGCTCAGTGCAGGACGGTCACTTATACTATATACTCCCCTCCCATAGGGCTCAGTGCAGGACGGTCACTTATACTATATACTCCCCCCCCCAGAAGGCTCAGTGCAGGATGGTCACTTATACTATATACTCCCCTCCCATAGTGCTCAGTGCGGGACAGTCACTTATACTATATACTCCCCTCCTATAGGGCTCAGTGTGGGACGGTCACTTAAACTATATACTCCCCTCCCATAGGGCTTAGTGCGGGATGGTCACTTATACTATATACTCCCCTCCCATAGGGCTCAGTGCGGGACATTCACTTATACTATATACTCCCCTCCCATAGGGCTCGGTGCGGGATGATCACTAATACTATATACTCCCCTCCCATAGGGCTCAGTGCAGGACGGTCACTTATACTATATACTCCCCTCCCATAGGGCTCAGTGCAGGACGGTCACTTATACTATATACTCCCCCCCCATAGGGCTCAGTGCGGGATGGTCACTTATATTATATACTCCCCTCCCATAGGGCTCAGTGCGGGACATTCACTTATAGTATATACTCCCCTCCCATAGGGCTCAGTGCAGGACGGTCACTTATACTATATACTCCCCTCCCATAGTGCTCAGTGCGGGACAGTCACTTATACTATATACTCCCCTCCTATAGGGCTCAGTGTGGGACGGTCACTTATACAATATACTCCCCTCCCATAGGACTGAGTGCGGGACGGTCACTTATACTATATACTCCCCCCCATAGGGCTCAGTGCGGGATGGTCACTTATACTATATACTCCCCTCCCATAGGGCTAAGTGCGGGACGGTCACTTACACAATATACTCCCCTCCCATAGGGCTCAGTGTGGGACGGTCACTTATACTATATACTCCCGTCCCATAGGGCTCAGTGTGGGACGGTCACTTATACAATATACTCCCCTCCCATAGGGCTCAGTGTGGGACGGTCACTTATACAAAATACTCCCCTCCCATAGGACTGAGTGCGGGACGGTCACTTATACTATATACTCCCCCCCATAGGGCTCAGTGCGGGATGGTCACTTATACTATATACTCCCCTCCCATAGGGCTCAGTGCGGGATCGTCACTTATACAATATACTCCCCTCCCATAGGGCTCAGTGCAGGACGGTCACTTATACTATATACTTCCCTCCCATAGGGCTCAGTGCGGGACAGTCACTTATACTATATACTCCCCTCCCATAGGGCTCAGTGCGGGATCGTCACTTATACTATATACTCCCCTCCCATAGGGCTCAGTGCAGGATGGTCACTTATACTATATACTCCCCCCCATAGGGCTCAGTGCGGGATTGTCACTTATACTATATACTCCCCTCCCATAGGGCTCAGTGCGGGATGGTCACTTAAACTATATACTCCCTTCCCATAGGGCTTAGTGTGGGATGGTCACTTATACTATATACTCCTATCCCATAGGGCTCAGTGCGGGATAGTCACTTATACTATATACTCCCCTCCCATAGGTCTCAGTGCGGGACGGTCACTTATACTATATACTCCCCCCCATAGGGCTCAGTGCAGGACATTCACTTATACTATATACTCCCCTCCCATAGGGCTCAGTGCGGGATAGTCACTTATACTATATACTCCCCTCCCATAGGGCTCAGTGCGGGATAGTCACTTATACTATATACTTCCCTCCCATAGGGCTCAGTGCAGGATGGTCACTTATACTATATACTCCCCTCCCATAGGGCTCAGTGCAGGATGGTCACTTATACTATATACTCCCCCCCATAGGGCTCAGTGCAGGACGGTCACTTATACTATATACTCCCCCCCATAGGGCTCAGTGCAGGACGGTCACTTATACTATATACTCCCCCCCATAGGGCTCAGTGCAGGACGGTCATTAATACTATATACTCCCCTCCCATAGGGCCCAGTGCGGGATGGTCACTTATACTATATACTCCCGTCCAATAGGGCTCAGTGCGGGACAGTCACTTATACTATATACTCCCCTCCCATAGGGCTCAGTGCGGGACGGTCACTAATACTATATATTCCCCTCCCATAGGGCTCAGTGCGGGACATTCACTTATACTATATACTCCCCTCCCATAGGGCTCAGTGTGGGATAGTCACTTATACTATATACTCCCCTCCCATAGGGCTCAGTGCGGGATAGTCACTTATACTATATACTCCGCTCCCATAGGGCTCAGTGCGGGATAGTCACTTATACTATATACTCCCTCCCATAGGGCTCAGTGCGGGATAGTCACTTATACTATATACTCCCTCCCATAGGGCTCAGTGCAGGACGGTCACTTATACTATATACTCCCCTCCCATAGGGCTCAGTGCGGGATAGTCACTTATACTATATACTCCGCTCCCATAGGGCTCAGTGCAGGACGGTCACTTATACTATATACTCCCCTCCCATAGGGCTCAGTGCGGGATAGTCACTTATACTATATACTCCGCTCCCATAGGGCTCAGTGCAGGACGGTCACTTATACTATATACTCCCCTCCCATTGGGCTCAGTGCGGGATAGTCACTTATACTATATACTCCCCTCCCATAGGGCTCAGTGCAGGACGGTCACTTATACTATATACTCCCCTCCCATTGGGCTCAGTGCAGGATAGTCACTTATACTATATACTCCCCTCCCATAGGGCTCAGTGCGGGATAGTCACTTATACTATATACTCCGCTCCCATAGGGCTCAGTGCGGGATAGTCACTTATACTATATACTCCCCTCCCATAGGGCTCAGTGCGGGATGGTCACTTATACTATATAGTCCCCTCCCATAGGGCTCAGTGCAGGACGGTCACTTATACTATATAATCCGCTCCCATAGGGCTCAGTGCAGGACGGTCACTTATACTATATACTCCCCTCCCATAGGGCTCAGTGCAGGATGGTCACTTATACTATATACTCCGCTCCCATAGGGCTCAGTGCGGGATAGTCACTTATACTATATACTCCCCTCCCATAGGGCTCAGTGCAGGATAGTCACTTATACTATATACTCCGCTCCCATAGGGCTCAGTGCGGGATAGTCACTTATACTATATACTCCCCTCCCATAGGGCTCAGTGCAGGACGGTCACTTATACTATATACTTCCCTCCCATAGGGCTCAGTGCGGGATGGTCACTAATACTATATATTCCCCTCCCATAGGGCTCAGTGCAGGATGGTCACTTATACTATATACTCCCCCCCATAGGGCTCAGTGCGGGACGGTCACTTATACTATATACTCCCCTCCCATAGGGCTCAGTGCAGGATGGTCACTTATACTATATACTCCCTCCCATAGGGCTCAGTGCAGGATAGTCACTAATACTATATACTCCCCTCCCATAGGGCTCAGTGCAGGATGGTCACTTATACTATATACTCCCCCCCATAGGGCTCAGTGCGGGACGGTCACTTATACTATATACTCCCCTCCCTTAGGGCTCAGTGCGGGACGGTCACTTATACAATATACTCCCCTCCCATAGGGATCAGTGCGGGACGGTCACTTATACAATATACTCACCTCCCATAGGGCTCAGTGCGGGACGGTCACTTATACTATATACTCCCCTCCCATAGGGCTCAGTGCGGGACGGTCACTTATACTATATAGTCCCCTCCCTTAGGGCTCAGTGCAGGATGGTCACTTATACCATATACTCCCCCCCATAGGGCTCAGTGCGGGATGGTCACTTATACTATATACTCCCCTCCCATAGGGCTCAGTGCAGGATGGTCACTTATACCATATACTCCCCCCCATAGGGCTCAGTGCGGGATGGTCACTTATACTATATACTCCCCTCCCATAGGGCTCAGTGCGGGATCGTCACTTATACAATATACTCCCCTCCCATAGGGCTCAGTGCAGGACGGTCACTTATACTATATACTTCCCTCCCATAGGGCTCAGTGCGGGACAGTCACTTATACTATATACTCCCCTCCCATAGGGCTCAGTGCGGGATCGTCACTTATACTATATACTCCCCTCCCATAGGGCTCAGTGCAGGATGGTCACTTATACTATATACTCCCCCCCATAGGGCTCAGTGCGGGATTGTTACTTATACTATATACTCCCCTCCCATAGGGCTCAGTGCGGGATGGTCACTTATACTATATACTCCCCTCCCATAGGGCTCAGTGCGGGACATTCACTTATACTATATACTCCCCCCCATAGGGCTCAGTGCAGGACGGTCACTTATACTATATACTCCCCTCCCATAGGGCTCAGTGCAGGACGGTCACTTATACTATATACTCCCCTCCCATAGGGCTCAGTGCAGGAGGTCACTTATACTATATACTCCCCCCCCCAGAAGGCTCAGTGCAGGATGGTCACTTATATTATATACTCCCCTCCCATAGGGCTCAGTGCGGGACATTCACTTATAGTATATACTCCCCTCCCATAGGGCTCAGTGCAGGACGGTCACTTATACTATATACTCCCCTCCCATAGTGCTCAGTGCGGGACAGTCACTTATACTATATACTCCCCACCTATAGGGCTCAGTGTGGGACGGTCACTTATACAAAATACTCCCCTCCCATAGGACTGAGTGCGGGACGGTCACTTATACTATATACTCCCCCCCATAGGGCTCAGTGCGGGATGGTCACTTATACTATATACTCCCCTCCCATAGGGCTCAGTGCGGGATCGTCACTTATACAATATACTCCCCTCCCATAGGGCTCAGTGCAGGACGGTCACTTATACTATATACTTCCCTCCCATAGGGCTTAGTGCGGGACGGTCACTTATACTATATACTCCCCTCCCATAGGGCTCAGTGCGGGACATTCACTTATACTATATACTCCCCTCCCATAGGGCCCAGTGCGGGATGGTCACTTATACTATATACTCCCCTCCCATAGGGCTCAGTGCGGGACATTCACTTATACTATATACTCCCCCCCATAGGGCTCAGTGCAGGACGGTCACTTATACTATATACTCCCCTCCCATAGGGCTCAGTGCAGGACGGTCACTTATACTATATACTCCCCTCCCATAGGGCTCAGTGCAGGACGGTCACTTATACTATATACTCCCCCCCCCAGAAGGCTCAGTGCAGGATGGTCACTTATACTATATACTCCCCTCCCATAGTGCTCAGTGCGGGACAGTCACTTATACTATATACTCCCCTCCTATAGGGCTCAGTGTGGGACGGTCACTTAAACTATATACTCCCCTCCCATAGGGCTTAGTGCGGGATGGTCACTTATACTATATACTCCCCTCCCATAGGGCTCAGTGCGGGACATTCACTTATACTATATACTCCCCTCCCATAGGGCTCGGTGCGGGATGATCACTAATACTATATACTCCCCTCCCATAGGGCTCAGTGCAGGACGGTCACTTATACTATATACTCCCCTCCCATAGGGCTCAGTGCAGGACGGTCACTTATACTATATACTCCCCCCCCATAGGGCTCAGTGCGGGATGGTCACTTATATTATATACTCCCCTCCCATAGGGCTCAGTGCGGGACATTCACTTATAGTATATACTCCCCTCCCATAGGGCTCAGTGCAGGACGGTCACTTATACTATATACTCCCCTCCCATAGTGCTCAGTGCGGGACAGTCACTTATACTATATACTCCCCTCCTATAGGGCTCAGTGTGGGACGGTCACTTATACAATATACTCCCCTCCCATAGGACTGAGTGCGGGACGGTCACTTATACTATATACTCCCCCCCATAGGGCTCAGTGCGGGATGGTCACTTATACTATATACTCCCCTCCCATAGGGCTCAGTGCGGGACGGTCACTTACACAATATACTCCCCTCCCATAGGGCTCAGTGTGGGACGGTCACTTATACTATATACTCCCGTCCCATAGGGCTCAGTGTGGGACGGTCACTTATACAATATACTCCCCTCCCATAGGGCTCAGTGTGGGACGGTCACTTATACAAAATACTCCCCTCCCATAGGACTGAGTGCGGGACGGTCACTTATACTATATACTCCCCCCCATAGGGCTCAGTGCGGGATGGTCACTTATACTATATACTCCCCTCCCATAGGGCTCAGTGCGGGATCGTCACTTATACAATATACTCCCCTCCCATAGGGCTCAGTGCAGGACGGTCACTTATACTATATACTTCCCTCCCATAGGGCTCAGTGCGGGACAGTCACTTATACTATATACTCCCCTCCCATAGGGCTCAGTGCGGGATCGTCACTTATACTATATACTCCCCTCCCATAGGGCTCAGTGCAGGATGGTCACTTATACTATATACTCCCCCCCATAGGGCTCAGTGCGGGATTGTCACTTATACTATATACTCCCCTCCCATAGGGCTCAGTGCGGGATGGTCACTTAAACTATATACTCCCTTCCCATAGGGCTTAGTGTGGGATGGTCACTTATACTATATACTCCTATCCCATAGGGCTCAGTGCGGGATAGTCACTTATACTATATACTCCCCTCCCATAGGTCTCAGTGCGGGACGGTCACTTATACTATATACTCCCCCCCATAGGGCTCAGTGCAGGACATTCACTTATACTATATACTCCCCTCCCATAGGGCTCAGTGCGGGATAGTCACTTATACTATATACTCCCCTCCCATAGGGCTCAGTGCGGGATAGTCACTTATACTATATACTTCCCTCCCATAGGGCTCAGTGCAGGATGGTCACTTATACTATATACTCCCCTCCCATAGGGCTCAGTGCAGGATGGTCACTTATACTATATACTCCCCCCCATAGGGCTCAGTGCAGGACGGTCACTTATACTATATACTCCCCCCCATAGGGCTCAGTGCAGGACGGTCACTTATACTATATACTCCCCCCCATAGGGCTCAGTGCAGGACGGTCATTAATACTATATACTCCCCTCCCATAGGGCCCAGTGCGGGATGGTCACTTATACTATATACTCCCGTCCAATAGGGCTCAGTGCGGGACAGTCACTTATACTATATACTCCCCTCCCATAGGGCTCAGTGCGGGACGGTCACTAATACTATATATTCCCCTCCCATAGGGCTCAGTGCGGGACATTCACTTATACTATATACTCCCCTCCCATAGGGCTCAGTGTGGGATAGTCACTTATACTATATACTCCCTCCCATAGGGCTCAGTGCGGGATAGTCACTTATACTATATACTCCCTCCCATAGGGCTCAGTGCAGGACGGTCACTTATACTATATACTCCCCTCCCATAGGGCTCAGTGCGGGATAGTCACTTATACTATATACTTCGCTCCCATAGGGCTCAGTGCAGGACGGTCACTTATACTATATACTCCCCTCCCATAGGGCTCAGTGCGGGATAGTCACTTATACTATATACTCCGCTCCCATAGGGCTCAGTGCAGGACGGTCACTTATACTATATACTCCCCTCCCATTGGGCTCAGTGCAGGATAGTCACTTATACTATATACTCCCCTCCCATAGGGCTCAGTGCGGGATAGTCACTTATACTATATACTCCGCTCCCATAGGGCTCAGTGCGGGATAGTCACTTATACTATATACTCCCCTCCCATAGGGCTCAGTGCGGGATGGTCACTTATACTATATACTCCCCTCCCATAGGGCTCAGTGCAGGACGGTCACTTATACTATATAATCCGCTCCCATAGGGCTCAGTGCAGGACGGTCACTTATACTATATACTCCCCTCCCATAGGGCTCAGTGCAGGATGGTCACTTATACTATATACTCCGCTCCCATAGGGCTCAGTGCGGGATAGTCACTTATACTATATACTCCCCTCCCATAGGGCTCAGTGCAGGATAGTCACTTATACTATATACTCCGCTCCCATAGGGCTCAGTGCGGGATAGTCACTTATACTATATACTCCCCTCCCATAGGGCTCAGTGCAGGACGGTCACTTATACTATATACTTCCCTCCCATAGGGCTCAGTGCGGGACGGTCACTAATACTATATATTCCCCTCCCATAGGGCTCAGTGCAGGATGGTCACTTATACTATATACTCCCCCCCATAGGGCTCAGTGCGGGACGGTCACTTATACTATAT
Organism: Taudactylus pleione; assembly: GCA_031769625.1. Classification (NCBI taxonomy): domain Eukaryota; kingdom Metazoa; phylum Chordata; class Amphibia; order Anura; family Myobatrachidae; genus Taudactylus; species Taudactylus pleione. Next base: position 40,189 of record JAUIMM010002884.1, read on the forward strand.
ACTCCCCTCCCATAGGGCTCAGTGCAGGATGGTCACTTATACTATATACTCCCTCCCATAGGGCTCAGTGCAGGATAGTCACTAATACTATATACTCCCCTCCCATAGGGCTCAGTGCAGGATGGTCACTTATACTATATACTCCCCCCCATAGGGCTCAGTGCGGGACGGTCACTTATACTATATACTCCCCTCCCTTAGGGCTCAGTGCAGGACGGTCACTTATATTATATACTCCCCTCCCATAGGGCTCAGTGCGGGACGGTCACTTATACAATATACTCCCCTCCCATAGGGCTCAGTGCGGGACGGTCACTTATACAATATACTCCCCTCCCATAGGGATCAGTGCGGGACGGTCACTTATACAATATACTCACCTCCCATAGGGCTCAGTGCGGAACGGTCACTTATACTATATACTCCCCTCCCATAGGGCTCAGTGCGGGACGGTCACTTATACTATATACTCCCCTCCCTTAGGGCTCAGTGCAGGATGGTCACTTATACCATATACTCCCCCCCATAGGGCTCAGTGCGGGATGGTCACTTATACTATATACTCCCCTCCCATAGGGCTCAGTGCGGGATCGTCACTTATACAATATACTCCCCTCCCATAGGGCTCAGTGCAGGACGGTCACTTATACTATATACTTCCCTCCCATAGGGCTCAGTGCGGGACAGTCACTTATACTATATACTCCCCTCCCATAGGGCTCAGTGCGGGATCGTCACTTATACTATATACTCCCCTCCCATAGGGCTCAGTGCAGGATGGTCACTTATACTATATACTCCCCCCCATAGGGCTCAGTGCGGGATTGTCACTTATACTATATACTCCCCTCCCATAGGGCTCAGTGCGGGATGGTCACTTAAACTATATACTCCCTTCCCATAGGGCTTAGTGTGGGATGGTCACTTATACTATATACTCCTATCCCATAGGGCTCAGTGCGGGATAGTCACTTATACTATATACTCCCCTCCCATAGGTCTCAGTGCGGGACGGTCACTTATACTATATACTCCCTTCCCATAGGGCTTAGTGTGGGATGGTCACTTATACTATATACTCCTATCCCATAGGGCTCAGTGCGGGATAGTCACTTATACTATATACTCCCCTCCCATAGGTCTCAGTGCGGGACGGTCACTTATACTATATACTCCCCCCCATAGGGCTCAGTGCAGGACATTCACTTATACTATATACTCCCCTCCCATAGGGCTCAGTGCGGGATAGTCACTTATACTATATACTCCCCTCCCATAGGGCTCAGTGCGGGATAGTCACTTATACTATATACTTCCCTCCCATAGGGCTCAGTGCAGGATGGTCACTTATACTATATACTCCCCTCCCATAGGGCTCAGTGCAGGATGGTCACTTATACTATATACTCCCCCCCATAGGGCTCAGTGCAGGACGGTCACTTATACTATATACTCCCCCCCATAGGGCTCAGTGCAGGACGGTCACTTATACTATATACTCCCCCCCATAGGGCTCAGTGCAGGACGGTCATTAATACTATATACTCCCCTCCCATAGGGCCCAGTGCGGGATGGTCACTTATACTATATACTCCCGTCCAATAGGGCTCAGTGCGGGACAGTCACTTATACTATATACTCCCCTCCCATAGGGCTCAGTGCGGGACGGTCACTAATACTATATATTCCCCTCCCATAGGGCTCAGTGCGGGACATTCACTTATACTATATACTCCCCTCCCATAGGGCTCAGTGTGGGATAGTCACTTATACTATATACTCCCCTCCCATAGGGCTCAGTGCGGGATAGTCACTTATACTATATACTCCGCTCCCATAGGGCTCAGTGCGGGATAGTCACTTATACTATATACTCCCTCCCATAGGGCTCAGTGCGGGATAGTCACTTATACTATATACTCCCTCCCATAGGGCTCAGTGCAGGACGGTCACTTATACTATATACTCCCCTCCCATAGGGCTCAGTGCGGGATAGTCACTTATACTATATACTCCGCTCCCATAGGGCTCAGTGCAGGACGGTCACTTATACTATATACTCCCCTCCCATAGGGCTCAGTGCGGGATAGTCACTTATACTATATACTCCGCTCCCATAGGGCTCAGTGCAGGACGGTCACTTATACTATATACTCCCCTCCCATTGGGCTCAGTGCAGGATAGTCACTTATACTATATACTCCCCTCCCATAGGGCTCAGTGCGGGATAGTCACTTATACTATATACTCCGCTCCCATAGGGCTCAGTGCGGGATAGTCACTTATACTATATACTCCCCTCCCATAGGGCTCAGTGCGGGATGGTCACTTATACTATATACTCCCCTCCCATAGGGCTCAGTGCAGGACGGTCACTTATACTATATAATCCGCTCCCATAGGGCTCAGTGCAGGACGGTCACTTATACTATATACTCCCCTCCCATAGGGCTCAGTGCAGGATGGTCACTTATACTATATACTCCGCTCCCATAGGGCTCAGTGCGGGATAGTCACTTATACTATATACTCCCCTCCCATAGGGCTCAGTGCAGGATAGTCACTTATACTATATACTCCGCTCCCATAGGGCTCAGTGCGGGATAGTCACTTATACTATATACTCCCCTCCCAGAGGGCTCAGTGCAGGACGGTCACTTATACTATATACTTCCCTCCCATAGGGCTCAGTGCGGGACGGTCACTAATACTATATATTCCCCTCCCATAGGGCTCAGTGCAGGATGGTCACTTATACTATATACTCCCCCCCATAGGGCTCAGTGCGGGACGGTCACTTATACTATATACTCCCCTCCCATAGGGCTCAGTGCAGGATGGTCACTTATACTATATACTCCCTCCCATAGGGCTCAGTGCAGGATAGTCACTAATACTATATACTCCCCTCCCATAGGGCTCAGTGCAGGATGGTCACTTATACTATATACTCCCCCCCATAGGGCTCAGTGCGGGACGGTCACTTATACTATATACTCCCCTCCCTTAGGGCTCAGTGCAGGACGGTCACTTATATTATATACTCCCCTCCCATAGGGCTCAGTGCGGGACGGTCACTTTTACAATATACTCCCCTCCCATAGGGCTCAGTGCGGGACGGTCACTTATACAATATACTCCCCTCCCATAGGGATCAGTGCGGGACGGTCACTTATACAATATACTCACCTCCCATAGGGCTCAGTGCGGGACGGTCACTTATACTATATACTCCCCTCCCATAGGGCTCAGTGCGGGACGGTCACTTATACTATATAGTCCCCTCCCTTAGGGCTCAGTGCAGGATGGTCACTTATACCATATACTTCCCTCCCATAGGGCTCAGTGCGGGACGGTCACTTATACTATATACGCCCCTCCCATAGGGCTCAGTGCGGGACGGTCACTTATACTATATACTCCGCTCCCATAGGGCTCAGTGCAGGACGGTCACTTATACTATATACTCCCCTCCCATAGGGCTCAGTGCAGGATGGTCACTTATACTATATACTCCCCTCCCATAGGGCTCAGTGCAGGACGGTCACTTATACTATATACTCCCCTCCCATAGGGCTCGGTGCGGGATGGTCACTAATACTATATACTCCCCTCCCATAGGGCTCAGTGCAGGACGGTCACTTATACTATATACTCCCCCCCATAGGGCTCAGTGCAGGACGGTCACTTATACTATATACTCCCCTCCCATAGGGCTCAGTGCGGGATGGTCACTTATACTATATACTCCCCTCCCATAGGGCTCAGTGCGGGACATTCACTTATACTATATACTCCCCTCCCATAGGGCCCAGTGCGGGATGGTCACTTATACTATATACTCCCCTCCCATAGGGCTCAGTGCGGGACATTCACTTATACTATATACTCCCCCCCATAGGGCTCAGTGCAGGACGGTCACTTATACTATATACTCCCCTCCCATAGGGCTCAGTGCAGGACGGTCACTTATACTATATACTCCCCTCCCATAGGGCTCAGTGCAGGACGGTCACTTATACTATATACTCCCCCCCCCAGAAGGCTCAGTGCAGGATGGTCACTTATATTATATACTCCCCTCCCATAGGGCTCAGTGCGGGACATTCACTTATAGTATATACTCCCCTCCCATAGGGCTCAGTGCAGGACGGTCACTTATACTATATACTCCCCTCCCATAGTGCTCAGTGCGGGACAGTCACTTATACTATATACTCCCCACCTATAGGGCTCAGTGTGGGACGGTCACTTATACAAAATACTCCCCTCCCATAGGACTGAGTGCGGGACGGTCACTTATACTATATACTCCCCCCCATAGGGCTCAGTGCGGGATGGTCACTTATACTATATACTCCCCTCCCATAGGGCTCAGTGCGGGATCGTCACTTATACAATATACTCCCCTCCCATAGGGCTCAGTGCAGGACGGTCACTTATACTATATACTTCCCTCCCATAGGGCTTAGTGCGGGACGGTCACTTATACTATATACTCCCCTCCCATAGGGCTCAGTGCGGGACATTCACTTATACTATATACTCCCCTCCCATAGGGCCCAGTGCGGGATGGTCACTTATACTATATACTCCCCTCCCATAGGGCTCAGTGCGGGACATTCACTTATACTATATACTCCCCCCCATAGGGCTCAGTGCAGGACGGTCACTTATACTATATACTCCCCTCCCATAGGGCTCAGTGCAGGACGGTCACTTATACTATATACTCCCCTCCCATAGGGCTCAGTGCAGGACGGTCACTTATACTATATACTCCCCCCCCCAGAAGGCTCAGTGCAGGATGGTCACTTATATTATATACTCCCCTCCCATAGGGCTCAGTGCGGGATGGTCACTTAAACTATATACTCCCCTCCCATAGGGCTTAGTGCGGGATGGTCACTTATACTATATACTCCTATCCCATAGGGCTCAGTGCGGGATAGTCACTTATACTATATACTCCCCTCCCATAGGTCTCAGTGCGGGACGGTCATTTATACTATATACTCCCCTCCCATAGGGCTCAGTGCGGGATAGTCACTTATACTATATACTCCCCCCCATAGGGCTCAGTGCAGGACATTCACTTATACTATATACTCCCCTCCCATATGGCTCAGTGCGGGATAGTCACTTATACTATATACTCCCCTCCCATAGGGCTCAGTGCGGGACAGTGACTTATACTATATACTCCCTCCCATAGGGCTCAGTGCAGGATAGTCACTAATACTATATACTCCCCTCCCATAGGGCTCAGTGCAGGATGGTCACTTATACTATATACTCCCCCCCATAGGGCTCAGTGCGGGACGGTCACTTATACTATATACTCCCCTCCCTTAGGGCTCAGTGCAGGACGGTCACTTATATTATATACTCCCCTCCCATAGGGCTCAGTGCGGGACGGTCACTTTTACAATATACTCCCCTCCCATAGGGCTCAGTGCGGGACGGTCACTTATACAATATACTCCCCTCCCATAGGGATCAGTGCGGGACGGTCACTTATACAATATACTCACCTCCCATAGGGCTCAGTGCGGGACGGTCACTTATACTATATACTCCCCTCCCATAGGGCTCAGTGCGGGACGGTCACTTATACTATATAGTCCCCTCCCTTAGGGCTCAGTGCAGGATGGTCACTTATACCATATACTTCCCTCCCATAGGGCTCAGTGCGGGACGGTCACTTATACTATATACGCCCCTCCCATAGGGCTCAGTGCGGGACGGTCACTTATACTATATACTCCGCTCCCATAGGGCTCAGTGCAGGACGGTCACTTATACTATATACTCCCCTCCCATAGGGCTCAGTGCAGGATGGTCACTTATACTATATACTCCCCTCCCATATACTCCCCTCCCATAGGGCTCAGTGCAGGACGGTCACTTATACTATATACTCCCCTCCCATAGGGCTCGGTGCGGGATGGTCACTAATACTATATACTCCCCTCCCATAGGGCTCAGTGCAGGACGGTCACTTATACTATATACTCCCCCCCATAGGGCTCAGTGCAGGACGGTCACTTATACTATATACTCCCCTCCCATAGGGCTCAGTGCGGGATGGTCACTTATACTATATACTCCCCTCCCATAGGGCTCAGTGCGGGACATTCACTTATACTATATACTCCCCTCCCATAGGGCCCAGTGCGGGATGGTCACTTATACTATATACTCCCCTCCCATAGGGCTCAGTGCGGGACATTCACTTATACTATATACTCCCCCCCATAGGGCTCAGTGCAGGACGGTCACTTATACTATATACTCCCCTCCCATAGGGCTCAGTGCAGGACGGTCACTTATACTATATACTCCCCTCCCATAGGGCTCAGTGCAGGACGGTCACTTATACTATATACTCCCCCCCCCAGAAGGCTCAGTGCAGGATGGTCACTTATATTATATACTCCCCTCCCATAGGGCTCAGTGCGGGACATTCACTTATAGTATATACTCCCCTCCCATAGGGCTCAGTGCAGGACGGTCACTTATACTATATACTCCCCTCCCATAGTGCTCAGTGCGGGACAGTCACTTATACTATATACTCCCCACCTATAGGGCTCAGTGTGGGACGGTCACTTATACAAAATACTCCCCTCCCATAGGACTGAGTGCGGGACGGTCACTTATACTATATACTCCCCCCCATAGGGCTCAGTGCGGGATGGTCACTTATACTATATACTCCCCTCCCATAGGGCTCAGTGCGGGATCGTCACTTATACAATATACTCCCCTCCCATAGGGCTCAGTGCAGGACGGTCACTTATACTATATACTTCCCTCCCATAGGGCTTAGTGCGGGACGGTCACTTATACTATATACTCCCCTCCCATAGGGCTCAGTGCGGGACATTCACTTATACTATATACTCCCCTCCCATAGGGCCCAGTGCGGGATGGTCACTTATACTATATACTCCCCTCCCATAGGGCTCAGTGCGGGACATTCACTTATACTATATACTCCCCCCCATAGGGCTCAGTGCAGGACGGTCACTTATACTATATACTCCCCTCCCATAGGGCTCAGTGCAGGACGGTCACTTATACTATATACTCCCCTCCCATAGGGCTCAGTGCAGGACGGTCACTTATACTATATACTCCCCCCCCCAGAAGGCTCAGTGCAGGATGGTCACTTATATTATATACTCCCCTCCCATAGGGCTCAGTGCGGGATGGTCACTTAAACTATATACTCCCCTCCCATAGGGCTTAGTGCGGGATGGTCACTTATACTATATACTCCTATCCCATAGGGCTCAGTGCGGGATAGTCACTTATACTATATACTCCCCTCCCATAGGTCTCAGTGCGGGACGGTCATTTATACTATATACTCCCCTCCCATAGGGCTCAGTGCGGGATAGTCACTTATACTATATACTCCCCCCCATAGGGCTCAGTGCAGGACATTCACTTATACTATATACTCCCCTCCCATATGGCTCAGTGCGGGATAGTCACTTATACTATATACTCCCCTCCCATAGGGCTCAGTGCGGGACAGTGACTTATACTATATACTCCCTCCCATAGGGCTCAGTGCAGGATAGTCACTTATACTATATACTCCCCTCCCATAGGGCTCAGTGCAGGATGGTCACTTATACTATATACTCCCCCCCATAGGGCTCAGTGCAGGACGGTCACTTATACTATATACTCCCCCCCATAGGGCTCAGTGCAGGACGGTCACTTATACTATATACTCCCCCCCCATAGGGCTCAGTGCAGGACGGTCACTAATACTATATACTCCCCTCGCATAGGGCCCAGTGCGGGATGGTCACTTATACTATATACTCCCGTCCCATAGGTCTCAGTGCGGGACGGTCATTTATACTATATACTCCCCTCCCATAGGCTCAGTGCGGGATAGTCACTTAATCTATATACTCCCTTCCCATAGGGCTCAGTGCGGGATGGTCACTTATACTATATACTCCCCTCCCATAGGCTCAGTGCGGGATAGTCACTTATACTATATACTCCCTCCCATAGGGCTCAGTGCGGGACGGTCACTTATACTATATACTCCCCCCCATAGGGCTCAGTGCAGGACGGTCACTAATACTATATACTCACCTCCCATAGGGCTCAGTGCGGGATGGTCACTTATACTATATACTCCCCTCCCATAGGGCTCAGTGCAGGATGGTCACTTATACAATATACTTCCCTCCCATAGGGCTCAGTGCGGGACGGTCACTAATACAATATACTCCCCCCCTATAGGGCTCAGTGCAGGACGGTCACTAATACCTATATATTCCCCTCCCATAGGGCTCAGTGCGGATGGTCACTTATACTATATACTCCCCTCCCATAGGGCTCAGTGCGGGATGGTCACTTATACTATATACTCCCCTCCCATAGGGCTCAGTGCGGGATGGTCACTTATACTATATACTCCCCTCCCATAGGGCTCAGTGCGGGATGGTCACTTATACTATATACTCCCCTCCATAGGGCTCAGTGCGGGATGGTCACTTATACTATATACTCCCCTCCCATAGGCTCAGTGAAGGATGGTCACTTATACTATATACTCCCCTCCCATAGGGCTCAGTGCGGGATGGTCACTTATACTATATACTCCCCCCCATAGGGCTCAGTGCAGGACGGTCACTTATACTATATACTCCCCTCCCATAGGGCTCAGTGCAGGACGGTCACTTATACTATATACTCCCCTCCCATAGGGCTCAGTGCGGGACGGTCACTTATACTATATACTCCGCTCCCATAGGGCTCAGTGCAGGACGGTCACTTATACTATATACCCCCCTCCCATAGGGCTCAGTGCGGGACGGTCACTTATACTATATACTCCGCTCCCATAGGGCTCAGTGCGGGACATTCACTTATACTATATACTCCCCTCCCATAGGGCTCATTGCAGGACGGTCACTTATACTATATACTTCCCTCCCATAGGGCTCAGTGCGGGACAGTCACTTATACTATATACTCCCCTCCCATAGGACTCAGTGCGGGACGGTCACTTATACAATATACTCCCCTCCCATAGGGCTCAGTGCGGGATCGTCACTTATACTATATACTCCCCTCCCATAGGACTCAGTGCGGGACGGTCACTTATACAATATACTCCCCTCCCATAGGGCTCAGTGCAGGACGGTCACTTATACTATATACTTCCGCTCCCATAGGGCTCAGTGCGGGACATTCACTTATACAATATACTCCCCTCCCATAGGACTGAGTGCGGGACGGTCAATTATACTATATACTCCCCTCCCATAGTGCTCAGTGCGGGACAGTCACTTATACAATATACTCCCCTCCCATAGGACTCAGTGCGGGACGGTCACTTATACAATATACTCCCCTCCCATAGGGCTCAGTGCAGGACGGTCACTTATACTATATACTCCGCTCCCATAGTGCTCAGTGCAGGATGGTCACTTATACTGTATACTCCCCTCCATAGGGCTCAGTGCGGGACGGTCACTTATACTATATACTCCCTTCCCATAGGGCTCAGTGCGGGACGGTCACTTATACTATATACTCCCCCCCATAGGGCTCAGTGCAGGACGGTCACTTATACTATATACTCCCCCCCATAGGGCTCAGTGCAGGACGGTCACTTATACTATATACTCCCCTCCCATAGGGCTCAGTGCAGGACGGTCACTATACTATATACTCCCCCTCCCATAGGGCTCAGTGCGGGACGGTCACTTATACTATATACTCCCCTCCATAGGGCTCAGTGCGGGACGGTCACTTATACTATATACTCCGCTCCCATAGGGCTCAGTGCAGGACGGTCACTTATACTATATACTCCCCTCCCATAGGGCTCAGTGCGGGATGGTCACTTAAACTATATACTCCCCTCCCATAGGGCTTAGTGCGGGATAGTCACTTATACTATATACTCCCCTCCCATAGGTCTCAGTGCGGGACGGTCATTTATACTATATACTCCCCTCCCATAGGGCTCAGTGCAGGATGGTCACTTATACTATATACTCCCCTCCCATAGGGCTCAGTGCGGGACGGTCACTAATACTATATCCCCCATAGGGCTCAGTGCAGGATGGTCACTTATACTATATACTCCCCTCCCATAGGGCTCAGTGCGGGACGGTCACTAATACTATATACTCCCCCCCATAGGGCTCAGTGCAGGATCGTCACTTATACTATATACTCCCCTCCCATAGGGCTCAGTGCGGGATGGTCACTTATACTATATACTCCCCTCCCATAGGGCTCAGTGAGGGACAGTCACTTATACTATATACTCCCCTCCCATAGGGCTCAGTGCAGGACGGTCACTAATACTATATACTCCCCTCCCATAGGGCTCAGTGCGGGATGGTCACTTATACTATATACTCCGCTCCCATAGGGCTCAGTGCAGGACGGTCACTTATACTATATACTCCCCTCCCATAGGGCTCAGTGCAGGACGGTCACTAATACTATATATTCCCCTCCCATAGGGCTCAGTGCGGGACGGTCACTAATACTATATACTCCCCCCCATAGGGCTCAGTGCAGGATGGTCACTAATACTATATACTCCCCCCCATAGGGCTCAGTGCAGGATGGTCACTTATACTATATACTCCGCTCCCATAGGGCTCAGTGCAGGACGGTCACTTATACTATATACTCCCCTCCCATAGGGCTCAGTGCAGGACGGTCACTAATACTATATACTCCCCTCCCATAGGGCTCAGTGCAGGATAGTCACTTATACTATATACTCCCCTCCCATAGGACTCAGTGCGGGACGGTCACTTATACTATATACTCCCCTCCCATAGGGCTCAGTGCAGGACGGTCACTTATACTATATACTCCCCTCCCATAGGACTGAGTGCGGGACGGTCACTTATACTATATACTCCCCTCCCATAGGGCTCAGTGCGGGACAGTCACTTATACTATATACTCCCCTCCCATAGGACTGAGTGCGGGACGGTCACTTATACTATATACTCCCCTCCCATAGGGCTCAGTGCGGGACAGTCACTTATACTATATACTCCCCTCCCATAGGGCTCAGTGTGGGACAGTCACTTATACTATATACTCCCCTCCCATAGGGCTCAGTGGAGGACGGTCACTTATACTATATACTCCCCTCCCATAGGGCTCAGTGTGGGACGGTCACATATACTATATACTCCCCTCCCTTAGGGCTCAGTGCAGGACGGTCACTTATATTATATACTCCCCTCCCATAGGGCTCAGTGCGGGACGGTCACTTATACAATATACTCCCCTCCCATAGGGCTCAGTGCAGGACGGTCACTTATACTATATACTCCTATCCCATAGGGCTCAGTGCGGGATAGTCACTTATACTATATACTCCCCTCCCATAGGGCTCAGTGCAGGACGGTCACTTATACTATATACTCCCCTCCCATAGGGCTCAGTGCGGGACGGTCACTTATACTATATACTCCCCTCCCATAGGGCTCAGTGCGGGACGGTCATTTATACTATATACTCCCCTCCCATAGGGCTCAGTGCGGGACAGTCACTTATACTATATACTCCCCTCCCATAGGGCTCAGTGCGGGACGGTCACTTATACTATATACTCCCCTCCCATAGGGCTCAGTGCGGGATGGTCACTTAATCTATATACTCCCCTCCCATAGGGCTCAGTGCGGGACGGTCACTTATACTATATACTCCCCTCCCATAGGGCTCAGTGCGGGATGGTCACTTATACTATATACTCCCCTCCCATAGGGCTCAGTGCGGGATAGTCACTTATACTATATACTCCCCTCCCATAGGGCTCAGTGCGGGACGGTCATTTATACTATATACTCCCCCCCATAGGGCTCAGTGCAGGACGGTCACTAATACTATATACTCCCCTCCCATAGGGCTCAGTGCGGGATGGTCACTTATACTATATACTCCCCTCCCATAGGGCTCGGTGCGGGACATTCACTTATACTATATACTCCCCTCCCGTAGGGCTCAGTGCAGGATGGTCACTTATACTATATACTCCCCTCCCATAGGGCTCAGTGCGGGATGGTCACTAATACAATATACTCCCCCCCATAGGGCTCAGTGCAGGACGGTCACTAATACCTATATATTCCCCTCCCATAGGGCTCAGTGCGGGATGGTCACTTATACTATATACTCCCCTCCCATAGGGCTCAGTGCGGGATGGTCACTTATACTATATACTCTCCTCCCATAGGGCTCAGTGCGGGATGGTCACTTATACTATATACTCCGCTCCCATAGGGCTCAGTGCGGGACATTCACTTATACTATATACTCTCCTCCCATAGGGCTCAGTGCGGGACATTCACTTATACTATATACTCCCCTCCCATAGGGCTCATTGCAGGACGGTCACTTATACTATATACTTCCCTCCCATAGGGCTCAGTGCGGGACAGTCACTTATACTATATACTCCCCTCCCATAGGACTCAGTGCGGGACGGTCACTTATACAATATACTCCCCTCCCATAGGGCTCAGTGCGGGATCGTCACTTATACAATATACTCCCCTCCCATAGGACTCAGTGCGGGACGGTCACTTATACAATATACTCCCCTCCCATAGGGCTCAGTGCAGGACGGTCACTTATACTATATACTCCGCTCCCATAGTGATCAGTGCAGGATGGTCACTTATACTATATACTCCCCTCCCATAGGGCTCAGTGCGGGACGGTCACTTATACTATATACTCCCCTCCCATAGTGCTCAGTGCGGGACGGTCACTTATACTATATACTCCCCCCCATAGGGCTCAGTGCAGGACGGTCACTTATACTATATACTCCCCCCCATAGGGCTCAGTGCAGGACGGTCACTAATACTATATACTCCCCTCCCATAGGGCTCAGTGCAGGATAGTCACTTATACTATATACTCCGCTCCCATAGGGCTCAGTGCGGGATAGTCACTTATACTATATACTCCCCTCCCATAGGGCTCAGTGCAGGATGGTCACTTATACTATATACTCCCTCCCATAGGGCTCAGTGCAGGATAGTCACTAATACTATATACTCCCCTCCCATAGGGCTCAGTGCGGGATGGTCACTTAAACTATATACTCCCCTCCCATAGGGCTCAATGCGAGATGGTCACTTATACTAAATAATCCCCTCCCATAGGGCTCAGTGCAGGACGGTCACTTATACTATATACTCCCCTCCCATAGGGCTCAGTGCAAGACTGTCACTTATACTATATACTGCCCTCCCATAGGGCTCAGTGCAGGACGGTCACTTATACTATATACTCCCCTCCCATAGGGCTCAGTGCGGGACTGTCACTTATACTATATACTCCCCTCCCATAGGGCTCAGTGCGGGACGGTCACTTATACTATATACTCCCCTCCCATAGGGCTCAGTGCGGGCCGGTCACTTATACTATATACTCCCCTCCCATAGGGCTCAGTGCAGGACGGTCACTTATACTATATACTCCCCTCCCATAGGGCTCAGTGCAGGACGGTCACTTATACTATATACTCCCCTCCCATAGCGCTCAGTGTAGGACCGTCACTTATACTATATACTCCCCTCCCTTAGGGCTCAGTGCGGGCTAGTCACTTATACTATATACTTCCCTCTCATAGGGCTTAGTGCGGTACGGTCACTTATACTATATACTCCCCTCCCATAGGGCTCTCCCTTAGTGATATATCCCCCATAGGGCTCAGTGCTGGATGGTCACTTATACTATATATTCTCCTCTCCCTTAGTGATACATCCCCCATAGGGCACAGTGCTGGATGGTCACTTATACTATATATTCTCCTCTCCCTTAGTGATACATCCCCATAGGGCACAGTGCTGGATGGTCACTTATACTATATATTCTCCTCTCCCTTAGTGATATATCCCCCATAGGGCTCAGTGCTGGATGGTCACTTATACTATATATTCTCCTCTCCCTTAGTGATACATCCCCCATAGGGCTCAGTGCTGGATGGTCACTTATACTATATATTCTCCTCTCCCTTAGTGATATATCCCCCATAGGGCTCAGTGCTGGATGGTCCCTTATACTATATATTCTCCTCTCCCTTAGTGATACATCCCCCATAGGGCTCAGTGCTGGATGGTCACTTATACTATATATTCTCCTGTCCCTTAGTGATACATCCCCCATAGGGCACAGTGCTGGATGGTCACTTAAACTATATACTCCCCTCCCATAGGGCTCAGTGCGGGACGGTCACTTATACTATATACTCTCCTCCAATAGGGCTCAGTGCGGGATGGTCACTTAATCTATATACTCCAGTCCCATAGGGCTCAGTGCGGGACGGTCACTTATACTATATACTCCCCTCCCATAGGGCTCAGTGCGGGATGGTCACTTAATCTATATACTCCCCTCCCATAGGGCTCAGTGCGGGATGGTCACTTATACTATATACTCCCCTCCCATAGGGCTCAGTGCGGGATAGTCACTTATACTATATACTCCCCTCCCATAGGGCTCAGTGCGGGACGGTCACTTATACTATATACTCCCCCCCATAGGGCTCAGTGCAGGACGGTCACTAATACTATATACTCCCCTCCCATAGGGCTCAGTGCGGGATGGTCACTTATACTATATACTCCCCTCCCATAGGGCTCGGTGCGGGACATTCACTTATACTATATACTCCCCTCCCATAGGGCTCAGTGCGGGATCGTCACTTATACTATATACTCCCCTCCCATAGGACTCAGTGCGGGACGGTCACTTATACAATATACTCCCCTCCCATAGGGCTCAGTGCAGGACGGTCACTTATACTATATACTCCCCTCCCATAGGACTGAGTGCGGGACGGTCACTTATACTATATACTCCCCTCCCATAGTGCTCAGTGCGGGACAGTCACTTATACAATATACTCCCCTCCCATAGGACTCAGTGCGGGACGGTCACTTATACAATATACTCCCCTCCCATAGGGCTCAGTGCAGGACGGTCACTTATACTATATACTCCGCTCCCATAGGGCTCAGTGCAGGACGGTCACTTATACTATATACTCCCCTCCCATAGGGCTCAGTGCAGGACGGTCACTTATACTATATACTCCGCTCCCATAGTGCTCAGTGCGGGACAGTCACTTATACTATATACTCCGCTCCCATAGGGCTCAGTGCAGGACGGTCACTTATACTATATACTCCCCTCCCATAGGGCTCAGTGCAGGACGGTCACTTATACTATATACTCCGCTCCCATAGTGCTCAGTGCGGGACAGTCACTTATACTATATACTCCCCTCCCATAGGGCTCAGTGTGGGACATTCACTTATACTATATACTCCCCTCCCATAGGGCTCAGTGCAGGACGGTCACTTATACTATATACTCCCCTCCCATAGGACTCAGTGCGGGACGGTCACTTATACAATATTCTCCCCTCCCATAGGGCTCAGTGTGGGACATTCACTTACACAATATACTCCCCTCCTATAGGGCTCAGTGCGGGACAGTCACTTATACTATATACTCCCCTCCCATAGGGCTCAGTGTGGGACGGTCACTTATACTATATACTCCCCTCCCTTAGGGCTCAGTGCAGGACGGTCACTTATATTATATACTCCCCTCCCATAGGGCTCAGTGCGGGACGGTCACTTATACAATATACTCCCCTCCCATAGGGCTCAGTGCGGGACGGTCACTTATACAATATACTCCCCTCCCATAGGGATCAGTGCGGGACGGTCACTTATACAATATACTCACCTCCCATAGGGCTCAGTGCGGGACGGTCACTTATACTATATACTCCCCTCCCATAGGGCTCAGTGCGGGACGGTCACTTATACTATATAGTCCCCTCCCTTAGGGCTCAGTGCAGGATGGTCACTTATACCATATACTTCCCTCCCATAGGGCTCAGTGCGGGACGGTCACTTATACTATATACGCCCCTCCCATAGGGCTCAGTGCGGGACGGTCACTTATACTATATACTCCGCTCCCATAGGGCTCAGTGCAGGACGGTCACTTATACTATATACTCCCCTCCCATAGGGCTCAGTGCAGGACGGTCACTAATACTATATACTCCCCTCCCATAGGGCTCAGTGCGGGACGGTCACTTATACAATATACTCCCCTCCCATAGGGCTCAGTGCGGGACAGTCACTTATACTATATACTCCCCTCCCATAGGACTCAGTGCGGGACGGTCACTTATACAATATACTCCCCTCCCATAGGGCTCAGTGCGGGATCGTCACTTATACTATATACTCCCCTCCCATAGGACTCAGTGCGGGACGGTCACTTATACAATATACTCCCCTCCCATAGGGCTCAGTGCAGGACGGTCACTTATACTATATACTCCCCTCCCATAGGACTGAGTGCGGGACGGTCACTTATACTATATACTCCCCTCCCATAGTGCTCAGTGCGGGACAGTCACTTATACAATATACTCCCCTCCCATAGGACTCAGTGCGGGACGGTCACTTATACAATATACTCCCCTCCCATAGGGCTCAGTGCAGGACGGTCACTTATACTATATACTCCGCTCCCATAGGGCTCAGTGCAGGACGGTCACTTATACTATATACTCCGCTCCCATAGTGCTCAGTGCGGGACAGTCACTTATACTATATACTCCGCTCCCATAGGGCTCAGTGCAGGACGGTCACTTATACTATATACTCCCCTCCCATAGGGCTCAGTGCAGGACGGTCACTTATACTATATACTCCGCTCCCATAGTGCTCAGTGCGGGACAGTCACTTATACTATATACTCCCCTCCCATAGGGCTCAGTGTGGGACATTCACTTATACTATATACTCCCCTCCCATAGGGCTCAGTGCAGGATGGTCACTTATACTATATACTCCCCTCCCATAGGACTCAGTGCGGGACGGTCACTTATACAATATACTCCCCTCCCATAGGGCTCAGTGTGGGACATTCACTTATACTATATACTCCGCCCCATTGGACTCAGTGCAGGACGGTCACTTACACAATATACTCCCCTCCTATAGGGCTCTTTGCGGGACAGTCACTTATACTATATACTCCCCTCCCATAGGGCTCAGTGCGGGACAGTCACTTATACTATATACTCCCCTCCCATAGGGCTCAGTGCGGGATGGTCACTTAAACTATATACTCCCCCCCATAGGGCTCAGTGCGGGATAGTCACTTATACTATATACTCCCCTCCCATAGGGCTCAGTGCGGGATGGTCACTTAAACTATATACTCCCCTCCCATAGGACTCAGTGTGGGACGGTCACTTACACAATATACTCCCCTCCTATAGGGCTCAGTGCGGGACAGTCACTTATACTATATACTCCCCTCCCATAGGACTCAGTGCGGGACGGTCACTTATACTATATACTCCCCTCCCTTAGGGCTCAGTGCAGGACGGTCACTTATATTATATACTCCCCTCCCATAGGGCTCAGTGCGGGACGGTCACTTATACAATATACTCCCCTCCCATAGGGCTCAGTGCGGGACGGTCACTTATACAATATACTCCCCTCCCATAGGGATCAGTGCGGGACGGTCACTTATACAATATACTCACCTCCCATAGGGCTCAGTGCGGGACGGTCACTTATACTATATACTCCCCTCCCATAGGGCTCAGTGCGGGACGGTCACTTATACTATATACTCCCCACCTATAGGGCTCAGTGTGGGACGGTCACTTATACAATATACTCCCCTCCCATAGGACTGAGTGCGGGACGGTCACTTATACTATATACTCCCCCCCCATAGGGCTCAGTGCGGGATGGTCACTTATACTATATACTCCCCTCCCATAGGGCTCAGTGCGGGACGGTCACTTACACAATATACTCCCCTCCCATAGGGCTCAGTGTGGGACGGTCACTTATACTATATACTCCCGTCCCATAGGGCTCAGTGTGGGACGGTCACTTATACAAAATACTCCCCTCCCATAGGACTGAGTGCGGGACGGTCACTTATACTATATACTCCCCCCCATAGGGCTCAGTGCGGGACAGTGACTTATACTATATATTCCCCTCCCATAGGGCTCAGTGCAGGATGGTCACTTATACTATATACTCCCCCCCCATAGGGCTCAGTGCAGGACGGTCACTTATACTATATACTCCCCCCCATAGGGCTCAGTGCAGGACGGTCACTTATACTATATACTCCCCCCCATAGGGCTCAGTGCAGGACGGTCACTAATACTATATACTCCCCTCCCATAGGGCCCAGTGCGGGATGGTCATTTATACTATATACTCCCGTCCCATAGGGCTCAGTGCGGGACAGTCACTTATACTATATACTCCCCTCCCATAGGGCTCAGTGCGGGACGGTCACTAATACTATATATTCCCCTCCCATAGGGCTCAGTGCGGGACATTCACTTATACTATATACTCCCCTCCCATAGGGCTCAGTGCGGGATAGTCACTTATACTATATACTCCCCTCCCATTGGGCTCAGTGCAGGATAGTCACTTATACTATATACTCCGCTCCCATAGGGCTCAGTGCGGGATAGTCACTTATACTATATACTCCCCTCCCATAGGGCTCAGTGCGGGATGGTCACTTATACTATATACTCCCCTCCCATAGGGCTCAGTGCAGGACGGTCACTTATACTATATACTCCCCTCCCATAGGGCTCAGTGCAGGACGGTCACTTATACTATATACTCCCCCCCTCAGAAGGCTCAGTGCAGGATGGTCACTTATATTATATACTCCCCTCCCATAGTGCTCAGTGCGGGACATTCACTTATAGTATATACTCCCCTCCCATAGGGCTCAGTGCAGGACGGTCACTTATACTATATACTCCCCTCCCATAGTGCTCAGTGCGGGACAGTCACTTATACTATATACTCCCCACCTATAGGGCTCAGTGTGGGACGGTCACTTATACAATATACTCCCCTCCCATAGGACTGAGTGCGGGACGGTCACTTATACTATATACTCCCCCCCCATAGGGCTCAGTGCGGGATGGTCACTTATACTATATACTCCCCTCCCATAGGGCTCAGTGCGGGACGGTCACTTACACAATATACTCCCCTCCCATAGGGCTCAGTGTGGGACGGTCACTTATACTATATACTCCCGTCCCATAGGGCTCAGTGTGGGACGGTCACTTATACAAAATACTCCCCTCCCATAGGACTGAGTGCGGGACGGTCACTTATACTATATACTCCCCCCCATAGGGCTCAGTGCGGGATGGTCACTTATACTATATACTCCCCTCCCATAGGGCTCAGTGCGGGATCGTCACTTATACAATATACTCCCCTCCCATAGGGCTCAGTGCAGGACGGTCACTTATACTATATACTTCCCTCCCATAGGGCTCAGTGCGGGACGGTCACTTATACTATATACTCCCCTCCCATAGGGCTCAGTGCGGGATCGTCACTTATACTATATACTCCCCTCCCATAGGGCTCAGTGCAGGATGGTCACTTATACTATATACTCCCCCCCATAGGGCTCAGTGCGGGATGGTCACTTATACTATATACTCCCCTCCCATAGGGCTCAGTGCGGGATGGCCACTTAAACTATATACTCCCCTCCCATAGGGCTTAGTGCGGGATGGTCACTTATACTATATACTCCCCTCCCATAGGGCTCAGTGCGGGACATTCACTTATACTATATACTCCCCCCCATAGGGCTCAGTGCAGGACGGTCACTTATACTATATACTCCCCCCCCCATAGGGCTCAGTGCGGGATGGTCACTTATACTATATACTCCCCTCCCATAGGGCTCGGTGCGGGACATTCACTTATACTATATACTCCCCTCCCGTAGGGCTCAGTGCAGGATGGTCACTTATACTATATACTCCCCTCCCATAGGGCTCAGTGCAGGACGGTCACTAATACTATATACTCCCCTCCCATAGGGCTCAGTGCGGGACATTCACTTATAGTATATACTCCCCTCCCATAGGGCTCAGTGCAGGACGGTCACTTATACTATATACTCCCCTCCCATAGTGCTCAGTGCGGGACAGTCACTTATACTATGTACTCCCCTCCTATAGGGCTCAGTGTGGGACGGTCACTTAAACAATATACTCCCCTCCCATAGGACTGAGTGCGGGACGGTCACTTATACTATATACTCCCCCCCATAGGGCTCAGTGCGGGATGGTCACTTATACTATATACTCCCCTCCCATAGGGCTCAGTGCGGGACGGTCACTTACACAATATACTCCCCTCCCATAGGGCTCAGTGTGGGACGGTCACTTATACTATATACTCCCGTCCCATAGGGCTCAGTGTGGGACGGTCACTTATACAAAATACTCCCCTCCCATAGGACTGAGTGCGGGACGGTCACTTATACTATATACTCCCCCCCATAGGGCTCAGTGCGGGATGGTCACTTATACTATATACTCCCCTCCCATAGGGCTCAGTGCGGGATCGTCACTTATACAATATACTCCCCTCCCATAGGGCTCAGTGCAGGACGGTCACTTATACTATATACTTCCCTCCCATAGGGCTTAGTGCGGGACGGTCACTTATACTATATACTCCCCTCCCATAGGGCTCAGTGCGGGATCGTCACTTATACTATATACTCCCCTCCCATAGGGCTCAGTGCAGGATGGTCACTTATACTATATACTCCCCCCCATAGGGCTCAGTGCGGGATGGTCACTTATACTATATACTCCCCTCCCATAGGGCTCAGTGCGGGATGGTCACTTAAACTATATACTCCCCTCCCATAGGGCTTAGTGCGGGATGGTCACTTATACTATATACTCCTATCCCATAGGGCTCAGTGCGGGATAGTCACTTATACTATATACTCCCCTCCCATAGGTCTCAGTGCGGGACGGTCATTTATACTATATACTCCCCTCCCATAGGGCTCAGTGCGGGATAGTCACTTATACTATATACTCCCCCCATAGGGCTCAGTGCAGGACATTCAATTATACTATATACTCCCCTCCCATAGGGCTCAGTGCGGGATAGTCACTTATACTATATACTCCCCTCCCATAGGGCTCAGTGCGGGACAGTGACTTATACTATATATTCCCCTCCCATAGGGCTCAGTGCAGGATGGTCACTTATACTATATACTCCCCCCCCATAGGGCTCAGTGCAGGACGGTCACTTATACTATATACTCCCCCCCATAGGGCTCAGTGCAGGACGGTCACTTATACTATATACTCCCCCCCATAGGGCTCAGTGCAGGACGGTCACTAATACTATATACTCCCCTCCCATAGGGCCCAGTGCGGGATGGTCACTTATACTATATACTCCCGTCCCATAGGGCTCAGTGCGGGACAGTCACTTATACTATATACTCCCCTCCCATAGGGCTCAGTGCGGGACGGTCACTAATACTATATATTCCCCTCCCATAGGGCTCAGTGCGGGACATTCACTTATACTATATACTCCCCTCCCATAGGGCTCAGTGCGGGATAGTCACTTATACTATATACTCCCCTCCCATTGGGCTCAGTGCAGGATAGTCACTTATACTATATACTCCGCTCCCATAGGGCTCAGTGCGGGATAGTCACTTATACTATATACTCCCCTCCCATAGGGCTCAGTGCGGGATAGTCACTTATACTATATACTCCGCTCCCATAGGGCTCAGTGCGGGATAGTCACTTATACTATATACTCCCCTCCCATAGGGCTCAGTGCGGGACGGTCACTAATACTATATATTCCCCTCCCATAGGGCTCAGTGCAGGATGGTCACTTATACTATATACTCCCCCCCATAGGGCTCAGTGCAGGACGGTCACTTATACTATATACTCCCCCCCCATAGGGCTCAGTGCGGGATGGTCACTTATATTATATACTCCCCTCCCATAGGGCTCAGTGCGGGACATTCACTTATAGTATATACTCCCCTCCCATAGGGCTCAGTGCAGGACGGTCACTTATACTATATACTCCCCTCCCATAGTGCTCAGTGCGGGACAGTCACTTATACTATATACTCCCCTCCTATAGGGCTCAGTGCGGGACGGTCACTTATACTATATACTTCCCTCCCATAGGGCTCAGTGCGGGATGGTCACTTATACTATATACTCCCCTCCCATAGGGCTCAGTGCGGGATAGTCACTTATACTATATACTCCCCCCCATAGGGCTCAGTGCAGGACGGTCACTAATACTATATACTCACCTCCCATAGGGCTCAGTGCGGGATGGTCACTTATACTATATACTCCCCTCCCATAGGGCTCGGTGCGGGACATTCACTTATACTATATACTCCCCTCCCGTAGGGCTCAGTGCAGGATGGTCACTTATACTATATACTCCCCTCCCATAGGGCTCAGTGCAGGACGGTCACTAATACTATATATTCCCCTCCCATAGGGCTCAGTGCGGGACGGTCACTAATACTATATACTCCCCCCCATAGGGCTCAGTGCAGGATGGTCACTAATACTATATACTCCCCCCCATAGGGCTCAGTGCAGGATGGTCACTTATACTATATACTCCGCTCCCATAGGGCTCAGTGCAGGACGGTCATTTATACTATATACTCCCCTCCCATAGGGCTCAGTGCAGGACGGTCACTAATACTATATACTCCCCTCCCATAGGGCTCAGTGCAGGATAGTCACTTATACTATATACTCCCCTCCCATAGGACTCAGTGCGGGACGGTCACTTATACTATATACTCCCCTCCCATAGGGCTCAGTGCAGGACGGTCACTTATACTATATACTCCCCTCCCATAGGACTGAGTGCGGGACGGTCACTTATACTATATACTCCCCTCCCATAGGGCTCAGTGCGGGACGGTCACTTATACTATATACTCCCCTCCCATAGGACTGAGTGCGGGACGGTCACTTATACTATATACTCCCCTCCCATAGGGCTCAGTGCGGGACAGTCACTTATACTATATACTCCCCTCCCATAGGGCTCAGTGTGGGACAGTCACTTATACTATATACTCCCCTCCCATAGGGCTCAGTGGAGGACGGTCACTTATACTATATACTCCCCTCCCATAGGGCTCAGTGTGGGACGGTCACTTATACTATATACTCCCCTCCCTTAGGGCTCAGTGCAGGACGGTCACTTATATTATATACTCCCCTCCCATAGGGCTCAGTGCGGGACGGTCACTTATACAATATACTCCCCTCCCATAGGGCTCAGTGCGGGACGGTCACTTATACAATATACTTCCCTCCCATAGGGCTCAGTGCAGGACGGTCACTTATACTATATACTCCTATCCCATAGGGCTCAGTGCGGGATAGTCACTTATACTATATACTCCCCTCCCATAGGGCTCAGTGCGGGACGGTCACTTATACTATATACTCCCCCCCATAGGGCTCAGTGCAGGACGGTCACTAATACTATATACTCCCCTCCCATAGGGCTCAGTGCGGGATGGTCACTTATACTATATACTCCCCTCCCATAGGGCTCGGTGCGGGACATTCACTTATACTATATACTCCCCTCCCGTAGGGCTCAGTGCAGGATGGTCACTTATACTATATACTCCCCTCCCATAGGGCTCAGTGCGGGACGGTCACTTATACTATATACTCCCCTCCCGTAGGGCTCAGTGCAGGATGGTCACTTATACTATATACTCCCCTCCCATAGGGCTCAGTGCGGGACGGTCACTAATACAATATACTCCCCCCCATAGGGCTCAGTGCAGGACGGTCACTAATACCTATATATTCCCCTCCCATAGGGCTCAGTGCGGGATGGTCACTTATACTATATACTCCCCTCCCATAGGGCTCAGTGCGGGACATTCACTTATACTATATACTCTCCTCCCATAGGACTCAGTGCGGGACGGTCACTTGTACAATATACTCCCCTCCCATAGGGCTCAGTGCAGGACGGTCACTTATACTATATACTTCCGCTCCCATAGGGCTCAGTGCGGGACATTCACTTATACAATATACTCCCCTCCCATAGGACTGAGTGCGGGACGGTCACTTATACTATATACTCCGCTCCCATAGGGCTCAGTGCGGGACAGTCACTTATACTATATACTCCCCTCCCATAGGGCTCAGTGCAGGACGGTCACTTATACTATATACTCCCCTCCCATAGGGCTCAGTGCAGGATGGTCACTTATACTATATACTCCGCTCCCATAGGGCTCAGTGCGGGATAGTCACTTATACTATATACTCCCCTCCCACAGGGCTCAGTGCAGGATAGTCACTTATACTATATACTCCGCTCCCATAGGGCTCAGTGCGGGATAGTCACTTATACTATATACTCCCCTCCCATAGGGCTCAGTGCGGGACGGTCACTAATACTATATATTCCCCTCCCATAGGGCTCAGTGCAGGATGGTCACTTATACTATATACTCCCCTCCCATAGGGCTCAGTGCAGGATGGTCACTTATACTATATACTCCCTCCCATAGGGCTCAGTGCAGGATAGTCACTTATACTATATACTCCCCTCCCATAGGGCTCAGTGCGGGATAGTCACTTATACTATATACTTCCCTCCCATAGGGCTCAGTGCAGGACGGTCACTTATACTATATACTCCCCCCCATAGGGCTCAGTGCAGGACGGTCACTAATACTATATACTCCCCTCCCATAGGGCCCAGTGCGGGATGGTCACTTATACTATATACTCCCCTCCCATAGGGCTCAGTGCGGGACATTCACTTATACTATATACTCCCCTCCCATAGGGCTCAGTGCAGGATGGTCACTTATACTATATACTCCCCTCCCATAGGGCTCAGTGCGGGACGGTCACTAATACTATATACTCCCCCCCCATAGGGCTCAGTGCAGGATGGTCACTTATACTATATACTCCCCTCCCATAGGGCTCAGTGCGGGACGGTCACTAATACTATATACTCCCCCCCATAGGGCTCAGTGCAGGATCGTCACTTATACTATATACTCCCCTCCCATAGGGCTCAGTGCGGGATGGTCACTTATACTATATACTCCCCTCCCATAGGGCTCAGTGAGGGACAGTCACTTATACTATATACTCCCCTCCCATAGGGCTCAGTGCAGGACGGTCACTAATACTATATACTCCCCTCCCATAGGGCTCAGTGCGGGACATTCACTTATACTATATACTCCCCTCCCATAGGGCTCAGTGCAGGATGGTCACTTATACTATATACTCCCCTCCCATAGGGCTCAGTGCGGGACGGTCACTAATACTATATACTCCCCCCCATAGGGCTCAGTGCAGGATGGTCACTTATACTATATACTCCCCTCCCATAGGGCTCAGTGCGGGACGGTCACTAATACTATATACTCCCCCCCATAGGGCTCAGTGCAGGATCGTCACTTATACTATATACTCCCCTCCCATAGGGCTCAGTGCGGGATGGTCACTTATACTATATACTCCCCTCCCATAGGGCTCAGTGAGGGACAGTCACTTATACTATATACTCCCCTCCCATAGGGCTCAGTGCAGGATGGTCACTTATACTATATACTCCACCCCATAGGGCTCAGTGCGGGACGGTCACTTATACTATATACTCCCCTCCCATAGGGCTCAGTGCAGGATGGTCACTTATACTATATACTCCCTCCCATAGGGCTCAGTGCAGGATAGTCACTAATACTATATACTCCCCTCCCATAGGGCTCAGTGCAGGATGGTCACTTATACTATATACTCCCCCCATAGGGCTCAGTGCGGGATAGTCACTTATACTATATACTCCGCTCCCATAGGGCTCAGTGCAGGATGGTCACTTATACTATATACTCCCTCCCATAGGGCTCAGTGCAGGATGGTCACTTATACTATATACTCCACCCCATAGGGCTCAGTGCGGGACGGTCACTTATACTATATACTCCCCTCCCATAGGGCTCAGTGCAGGATGGTCACTTATACTATATACTCCCCTCCCATAGGGCTCAGTGCGGGATAGTCACTTATACTATATACTCCCCTCCTTTTGGGCTCAGTGCAGGATGGTCACTTATACTATATACTCCCTCCCATAGGGCTCAGTGCAGGATAGTCACTAATACTATATACTCCCCTCCCATAGGGCTCAGTGCAGGATGGTCACTTATACTATATACTCCCCCCATAGGGCTCAGTGCGGGATAGTCACTTATACTATATACTCCGCTCCCATAGGGCTCAGTGCAGGATGGTCACTTATACTATATACTCCCTCCCATAGGGCTTAGTGCGGGATAGTCACTTATACTATATACTCCCCTCCCATAGGTCTCAGAGCGGGACGGTCATTTATACTATATACTCCCCTCCCATAGGGCTCAGTGCAGGATGGTCACTTATACTATATACTCCCCTCCCATAGGGCTCAGTGCGGGATAGTCACTTATACTATATACTCCCCTCCTTTTGGGCTCAGTGCAGGATAGTCACTTATACTATATACTCCCCTCCCATAGGGCTCAGTGCGGGATAGTCACTTATACTATATACTCCGCTCCCATAGGGCTCAGTGCAGGACGGTCACTTATACTATATACTCCCCCCCATAGGGCTCAGTGCAGGACGGTCACTTATACTATATACTCCCCCCCCATAGGGCTCAGTGCGGGATGGTCACTTATATTATATACTCCCCTCCCATAGGGCTCAGTGCGGGACATTCACTTATAGTATATACTCCCCTCCCATAGGGCTCAGTGCAGGACGGTCACTTATACTATATACTCCCCTCCCATAGTGCTCAGTGCGGGACAATCACTTATACTATATACTCCCCTCCTATAGGGCTCAGTGCGGGACGGTCACTTATACTATATACTTCCCTCCCATAGGGCTCAGTGCGGGATCGTCACTTATACTATATACTCCCCTCCCATAGGACTCAGTGCGGGACGGTCACTTATACTATATACTCCCCTCCCATAGGGCTCAGTGCGGGACGGTCACTTATACTATATACTCCCCTCCCATAGGGCTCAGTGCGGGATGGTCACTTAATCTATATACTCCCTTCCCATAGGGCTCAGTGCGGGACGGTCACTTATACTATATACTCCCCTCCCATAGGGCTCAGTGCGGGATGGTCACTTAATCTATATACTCCCCTCCCATAGGGCTCAGTGCGGGATGGTCACTTATACTATATACTCCCCTCCCATAGGGCTCAGTGCGGGATAGTCACTTATACTATATACTCCCCTCCCATAGGGCTCAGTGCGGGACGGTCACTTATACTATATACTCCCCCCCATAGGGCTCAGTGCAGGACGGTCACTAATACTATATACTCACCTCCCATAGGGCTCAGTGCGGGATGGTCACTTATACTATATACTCCCCTCCCATAGGGCTCGGTGCGGGACATTCACTTATACTATATACTCCCCTCCCGTAGGGCTCAGTGCAGGATGGTCACTTATACTATATACTCCCCTCCCATAGGGCTCAGTGCGGGACGGTCACTAATACAATATACTCCCCCCCATAGGGCTCAGTGCAGGACGGTCACTAATACTATATATTCCCCTCCCATAGGGCTCAGTGCGGGACGGTCACTAATACTATATACTCCCCCCCATAGGGCTCAGTGCAGGATGGTCACTAATACTATATACTCCCCCCCATAGGGCTCAGTGCAGGATGGTCACTTATACTATATACTCCGCTCCCATAGGGCTCAGTGCAGGACGGTCACTTATACTATATACTCCCCTCCCATAGGGCTCAGTGCAGGACGGTCACTAATACTATATACTCCCCTCCCATAGGGCTCAGTGCAGGATAGTCACTTATACTATATACTCCCCTCCCATAGGACTCAGTGCGGGACGGTCACTTATACTATATACTCCCCTCCCATAGGGCTCAGTGCAGGACGGTCACTTATACTATATACTCCCCTCCCATAGGACTGAGTGCGGGACGGTCACTTATACTATATACTCCCCTCCCATAGGGCTCAGTGCGGGACAGTCACTTATACTATATACTCCCCTCCCATAGGACTGAGTGCGGGACGGTCACTTATACTATATTCTCCCCTCCCATAGGGCTCAGTGCGGGACAGTCACTTATACTATATACTCCCCTCCCATAGGGCTCAGTGTGGGACAGTCACTTATACTATATACTCCCCTCCCATAGGGCTCAGTGGAGGACGGTCACTTATACTATATACTCCCCTCCCATAGGGCTCAGTGTGGGACGGTCACTTATACTATATACTCCCCTCCCTTAGGGCTCAGTGCAGGACGGTCACTTATATTATATACTCCCCTCCCATAGGGCTCAGTGCGGGACGGTCACTTATACAATATACTCCCCTCCCATAGGGCTCAGTGCGGGACGGTCACTTATACAATATACTTCCCTCCCATAGGGCTCAGTGCAGGACGGTCACTTATACTATATACTCCTATCCCATAGGGCTCAGTGCGGGATAGTCACTTATACTATATACTCCCCTCCCATAGGGCTCAGTGCGGGACGGTCACTTATACTATATACTCCCCCCCATAGGGCTCAGTGCAGGACGGTCACTAATACTATATACTCCCCTCCCATAGGGCTCAGTGCGGGATGGTCACTTATACTATATACTCCCCTCCCATAGGGCTCGGTGCGGGACATTCACTTATACTATATACTCCCCTCCCGTAGGGCTCAGTGCAGGATGGTCACTTATACTATATACTCCCTTCCCATAGGGCTCAGTGCGGGATGGTCACTTATACTATATACTCCCTCCCATAGTGCTCAGTGCGGGACAGTCACTTATACAATATACTCCCCTCCCATAGGACTCAGTGCGGGACGGTCACTTATACAATATACTCCCCTCCCATAGGGCTCAGTGCAGGATGGTCACTTATACTATATACTCCCCTCCCATAGGGCTCAGTGCGGGACGGTCACTTATACTATATACTTCCCTCCCATAGGGCTCAGTGCGGGACGGTCACTTATACTATATACTCCCCCCCATAGGGCTCAGTGCAGGACGGTCACTTATACTATATACTCCCCCCCATAGGGCTCAGTGCAGGACGGTCACTTATACTATATA
The DNA here is from genome assembly GCA_031769625.1 of Taudactylus pleione. Classification (NCBI taxonomy): domain Eukaryota; kingdom Metazoa; phylum Chordata; class Amphibia; order Anura; family Myobatrachidae; genus Taudactylus; species Taudactylus pleione. The sequence continues at coordinate 69,324 of JAUIMM010002884.1, forward strand.
CTCCCCTCCCATAGGGCTCAGTGCAGGACGGTCACTTATACTATATACTCCCCTCCCATAGGGCTCAGTGCGGGACGGTCATTTATACTATATACTCCGCTCCCATAGGGCTCAGTGCAGGACGGTCACTTATACTATATACTCCGCTCCCATAGGGCTCAGTGCGGGACAGTCACTTATACTATATACTCCCCTCCCATAGGGCTCAGTGCAGGACGGTCACTTATACTATATACTCCCCTCCCATAGGGCTCAGTGCAGGATGGTCACTTATACTATATACTCCGCTCCCATAGGGCTCAGTGCGGGATAGTCACTTATACTATATACTCCCCTCCCATAGGGCTCAGTGCAGGATAGTCACTTATACTATATACTCCGCTCCCATAGGGCTCAGTGCGGGATAGTCACTTATACTATATACTCCCCTCCCATAGGGCTCAGTGCGGGACGGTCACTAATACTATATATTCCCCTCCCATAGGGCTCAGTGCAGGATGGTCACTTATACTATATACTCCCCTCCCATAGGGCTCAGTGCAGGATGGTCACTTATACTATATACTCCCTCCCATAGGGCTCAGTGCAGGATAGTCACTTATACTATATACTCCCCTCCCATAGGGCTCAGTGCGGGATAGTCACTTATACTATATACTTCCCTCCCATAGGGCTCAGTGCAGGACGGTCACTTATACTATATACTCCCCCCCATAGGGCTCAGTGCAGGACGGTCACTAATACTATATACTCCCCTCCCATAGGGCCCAGTGCGGGATGGTCACTTATACTATATACTCCCCTCCCATAGGGCTCAGTGCGGGACATTCACTTATACTATATAATCCCCTCCCATAGGGCTCAGTGCAGGATGGTCACTTATACTATATACTCCCCTCCCATAGGGCTCAGTGCGGGACGGTCACTAATACTATATACTCCCCCCCATAGGGCTCAGTGCAGGATGGTCACTTATACTATATACTCCCCTCCCATAGGGCTCAGTGCGGGATGGTCACTTATACTATATACTCCCCTCCCATAGGGCTCAGTGAGGGACAGTCACATACTATATACTCCCCTCCCATAGGGCTCAGTGCAGGACGGTCACTAATACTATATACTCCCCTCCCATAGGGCTCAGTGCGGGACATTCACTTATACTATATACTCCCCTCCCATAGGGCTCAGTGCAGGATGGTCACTTATACTATATACTCCCCTCCCATAGGGCTCAGTGCGGGACGGTCACTAATACTATATACTCCCCCCCATAGGGCTCAGTGCAGGATGGTCACTTATACTATATACTCCCCTCCCATAGGGCTCAGTGCGGGACGGTCACTAATACTATATACTCCCCCCCATAGGGCTCAGTGCAGGATCGTCACTTATACTATATACTCCACTCCCATAGGGCTCAGTGCGGGATGGTCACTTATACTATATACTCCCCTCCCATAGGGCTCAGTGAGGGACAGTCACTTATACTATATACTCCCCCCCATAGGGCTCAGTGCAGGACATTCACTTATACTATATACTCCCCTCCCATAGGGCTCAGTGCGGGATAGTCACTTATACTATATACTCCCCTCCCATAGGGCTCAGTGCGGGACAGTGACTTATACTATATACTCCCTCCCATAGGGCTCAGTGCAGGATAGTCACTTATACTATATACTCCCCTCCCATAGGGCTCAGTGCAGGATGGTCACTTATACTATATACTCCCCTCCCTTAGGGCTCAGTGCAGGACGGTCACTTATATTATATACTCCCCTCCCATAGGGCTCAGTGCGGGACGGTCACTTATACAATATACTCCCCTCCCATAGGGCTCAGTGCGGGACGGTCACTTATACTATATACTCCCCTCCCATAGGGCTCGGTGCGGGATGGTCACTAATACTATATACTCCCCTCCCATAGGGCTCAGTGCAGGACGGTCACTTATACTATATATTCCCCTCCCATAGGGCTCAGTGCAGGATGGTCACTTATACTATATACTCCCCCCCATAGGGCTCAGTGCGGGACGGTCACTTATACTATATACTCCCCTCCCATAGGGCTCAGTGCAGGATGGTCACTTATACTATATACTCCCTCCCATAGGGCTCAGTGCAGGATAGTCACTAATACTATATACTCCCCTCCCATAGGGCTCAGTGCAGGATGGTCACTTATACTATATACTCCCCCCCATAGGGCTCAGTGCGGGACGGTCACTTATACTATATACTCCCCTCCCTTAGGGCTCAGTGCAGAACGGTCACTTATATTATATACTCCCCTCCCATAGGGCTCAGTGCGGGACGGTCACTTATACAATATACTCCCCTCCCATAGGGCTCAGTGCGGGATGTTCACTTATACAATATACTCCCCTCCCATAGGGATCAGTGCGGGACGGTCACTTATACAATATACTCACCTCCCATAGGGCTCAGTGCGGGACGGTCACTTATACTATATACTCCCCTCCCATAGGGCTCAGTGCAGGACGGTCACTTATACTATATACTCCCCCCCCCAGAAGGCTCAGTGCAGGATGGTCACTTATATTATATACTCCCCTCCCATAGTGCTCAGTGCGGGACATTCACTTATAGTATATACTCCCCTCCCATAGGGCTCAGTGCAGGACGGTCACTTATACTATATACTCCCCTCCCATAGTGCTCAGTGCGGAACAGTCACTTATACTATATACTCCCCACCTATAGGGCTCAGTGTGGGACGGTCACTTATACAATATACTCCCCTCCCATAGGACTGAGTGCGGGACGGTCACTTATACTATATACTCCCCCCCCATAGGGCTCAGTGCGGGATGGTCACTTATACTATATACTCCCCTCCCATAGGGCTCAGTGCGGGACGGTCACTTACACAATATACTCCCCTCCCATAGGGCTCAGTGTGGGACGGTCACTTATACTATATACTCCCGTCCCATAGGGCTCAGTGTGGGACGGTCACTTATACAAAATACTCCCCTCCCATAGGACTGAGTGCGGGACGGTCACTTATACTATATACTTCCCTCCCATAGGGCTCAGTGCGGGATCGTCACTTATACAATATACTCCCCTCCCATAGGGCTCAGTGCAGGACGGTCACTTATACTATATACTTCCCTCCCATAGGGCTCAGTGCGGGACGGTCACTTATACTATATACTCCCCTCCCATAGGGCTCAGTGCGGGATCGTCACTTATACTATATACTCCCCTCCCATAGGGCTCAGTGCAGGATGGTCACTTATACTATATACTCCCCCCCATAGGGCTCAGTGCGGGATGGTCACTTATACTATATACTCCCCTCCCATAGGGCTCAGTGCGGGATGGTCACTTAAACTATATACTCCCCTCCCATAGGGCTTAGTGCGGGATGGTCACTTATACTATATACTCCCCTCCCATAGGGCTCAGTGCGGGACATTCACTTATACTATATACTCCCCCCCATAGGGCTCAGTGCAGGACGGTCACTTATACTATATACTCCCCTCCCATAGGGCTCAGTGCAGGACGGTCACTTATACTATATACTCCCCCCCCATAGGGCTCAGTGCGGGATGGTCACTTATATTATATACTCCCCTCCCATAGGGCTCAGTGCTGGACATTCACTTATAGTATATACTCCCCTCCCATAGGGCTCAGTGCAGGACGGTCACTTATACTATATACTCCCCTCCCATAGTGCTCAGTGCGGGACAGTCACTTATACTATATACTCCCCTCCTATAGGGCTCAGTGTGGGACGGTCACTTAAACAATATACTCCCCTCCCATAGGACTGAGTGCGGGACGGTCACTTATACTATATACTCCCCTCCCATAGGGCTCAGTGCAGGATGGTCACTTATACTATATACTCCGCCCCATAGGGCTCAGTGCAGGACGGTCACTTATACTATATACTCCCCCCCATAGGGCTCAGTGCAGGACGGTCACTTATACTATATACTCCCCTCCCATAGGGCTCAGTGCGGGACAGTGACTTATACTATATACTCCCTCCCATAGGGCTCAGTGCAGGATAGTCACTTATACTATATACTCCCCTCCCATAGGGCTCAGTGCAGGATGGTCACTTATACTATATACTCCCCCCCATAGGGCTCAGTGCAGGACGGTCACTTATACTATATACTCCCCCCCATAGGGCTCAGTGCAGGACGGTCACTTATACTATATACTCCCCCCCATAGGGCTCAGTGCAGGACGGTCACTAATACTATATACTCCCCTCCCATAGGGCCCAGTGCGGGATGGTCACTTATACTATATACTCCCGTCCCATAGGGCTCAGTGCGGGACAGTCACTTATACTATATACTCCCCTCCCATAGGGCTCAGTGCGGGACGGTCACTAATACTATATATTCCCCTCCCATAGGGCTCAGTGCGGGACATTCACTTATACTATATACTCCCCTCCCATAGGGCTCAGTGCGGGATAGTCACTTATACTATATACTCCCCTCCCATTGGGCTCAGTGCAGGATAGTCACTTATACTATATACTCCGCTCCCATAGGGCTCAGTGCGGGATAGTCACTTATACTATATACTCCCCTCCCATAGGGCTCAGTGCGGGATGGTCACTTATACTATATACTCCCCTCCCATAGGGCTCAGTGCAGGACGGTCACTTATACTATATACTCCGCTCCCATAGGGCTCAGTGCAGGACGGTCACTTATACTATATACTCCCCTCCCATAGGGCTCAGTGCAGGACGGTCACTTATACTATATACTCCGCTCCCATAGGGCTCAGTGCAGGACGGTCACTTATACTATATACTCCGCTCCCATAGGGCTCAGTGCAGGACGGTCACTTATACTATATACTCCGCTCCCATAGGGCTCAGTGCGGGATAGTCACTTATACTATATACTCCCCTCCCATAGGGCTCAGTGCAGGATAGTCACTTATACTATATACTCCGCTCCCATAGGGCTCAGTGCGGGATAGTCACTTATACTATATACTCCCCTCCCATAGGGCTCAGTGCAGGACGGTCACTTATACTATATACTTCCCTCCCATAGGGCTCAGTGCGGGACGGTCACTAATACTATATATTCCCCTCCCATAGGGCTCAGTGCAGGATGGTCACTTATACTATATACTCCACCCCATAGGGCTCAGTGCGGGACGGTCACTTATACTATATACTCCCCTCCCATAGGGCTCAGTGCAGGATGGTCACTTATACTATATACTCCCTCCCATAGGGCTCAGTGCAGGATAGTCACTAATACTATATACTCCCCTCCCATAGGGCTCAGTGCAGGATGGTCACTTATACTATATACTCCCCCCATAGGGCTCAGTGCGGGACGGTCACTTATACTATATACTCCCCTCCCATAGGGCTCAGTGCGGGATGGTCACTTAAACTATATACTCCCCTCCCATAGGGCTTAGTGCAGGATAGTCACTTATACTATATACTCCCCTCCCATAGGTCTCAGTGCGGGACGGTCATTTATACTATATACTCCCCTCCCATAGGGCTCAGTGCGGGACGGTCACTTATACTATATACTCCCCTCCCATAGGGCTCAGTGCGGGATGGTCACTTAATCTATATACTCCCTTCCCATAGGGCTCAGTGCGGGACGGTCACTTATACTATATACTCCCCTCCCATAGGGCTCAGTGCGGGATGGTCACTAATACAATATACTCCCCCCTATAGGGCTCAGTGCAGGACGGTCACTAATACCTATATATTCCCCTCCCATAGGGCTCAGTGCGGGATGGTCACTTATACTATATACTCCCCTCCCATAGGGCTCAATGCGGGACGGTCACTTATACTATATACTCACCTCCCATAGGGCTCAGTGCGGGACAGTCACTTATACTATATACTCCCCTCCCATAGGACTGAGTGCGGGACGGTCACTTATACTATATACTCCCCTCCCATAGGGCTCAGTGCGGGACAGTCACTTATACTATATACTCCCCTCCCATAGGACTGAGTGCGGGACGGTCACTTATACTATATACTCCCCTCCCATAGGGCTCAGTGCGGGACAGTCACTTATACTATATACTCCCCTCCCATAGGGCTCAGTGTGGGACAGTCACTTATACTATATACTCCCCTCCCATAGGGCTCAGTGGAGGACGGTCACTTATACTATATACTCCCCTCCCATAGGGCTCAGTGTGGGACGGTCACTTATACTATATACTCCCCTCCCTTAGGGCTCAGTGCAGGACGGTCACTTATATTATATACTCCCCTCCCATAGGGCTCAGTGCGGGACGGTCACTTATACAATATACTCCCCTCCCATAGGGCTCAGTGCAGGACGGTCACTTATACTATATACTCCTATCCCATAGGGCTCAGTGCGGGATAGTCACTTATACTATATACTCCCCTCCCATAGGGCTCAGTGCAGGACGGTCACTTATACTATATACTCCCCTCCCATAGGGCTCAGTGCGGGACGGTCACTTATACTATATACTCCCCTCCCATAGGGCTCAGTGCGGGACGGTCATTTATACTATATACTCCCCTCCCATAGGGCTCAGTGCGGGACAGTCACTTATACTATATACTCCCCTCCCATAGGGCTCAGTGCGGGACGGTCACTTATACTATATACTCCCCTCCCATAGGGCTCAGTGCGGGATGGTCACTTAATCTATATACTCCCCTCCCATAGGGCTCAGTGCGGGACGGTCACTTATACTATATACTCCCCTCCCATAGGGCTCAGTGCGGGATGGTCACTTAATCTATATACTCCCCTCCCATAGGGCTCAGTGCGGGATGGTCACTTATACTATATACTCCCCTCCCATAGGGCTCAGTGCGGGATAGTCACTTATACTATATACTCCCCTCCCATAGGGCTCAGTGCGGGACGGTCACTTATACTATATACTCCCCCCCATAGGGCTCAGTGCAGGACGGTCACTAATACTATATACTCCCCTCCCATAGGGCTCAGTGCGGGACGGTCACTTATACTATATACTCCCCTCCCATAGGGCTCAGTGCGGGACGGTCACTTATACTATATACTCCCCCCCATAGGGCTCAGTGCAGGACGGTCACTTATACTATATACTCCCCCCCATAGGGCTCAGTGCAGGACGGTCACTAATACTATATACTCCCCTCCCATAGGGCTCAGTGCAGGATAGTCACTTATACTATATACTCCGCTCCCATAGGGCTCAGTGCGGGATAGTCACTTATACTATATACTCCCCTCCCATAGGGCTCAGTGCGGGACGGTCACTTATACTATATACTCCCCTCCCATAGGGCTCAGTGCAGGATGGTCACTTATACTATATACTCCCTCCCATAGGGCTCAGTGCAGGATAGTCACTAATACTATATACTCCCCTCCCATAGGGCTCAGTGCGGGATGGTCACTTAAACTATATACTCCCCTCCCATAGGGCTCAATGCGAGATGGTCACTTATACTAAATAATCCCCTCCCATAGGGCTCAGTGCAGGACGGTCACTTATACTATATACTCCCCTCCCATAGGGCTCAGTGCGGGATAGTCACTTATACTATATACTCCCCTCCCATAGGGCTCAGTGCGGGACGGTCACTAATACTATATATTCCCCTCCCATAGGGCTCAGTGCAGGATGGTCACTTATACTATATACTCCCCTCCCATAGGGCTCAGTGCAGGATGGTCACTTATACTATATACTCCCTCCCATAGGGCTCAGTGCAGGATAGTCACTTATACTATATACTCCCCTCCCATAGGGCTCAGTGCGGGACTGTCACTTATACTATATACTCCCCTCCCATAGGGCTCAGTGCGGGACGGTCACTTATACTATATACTCCCCTCCCATAGGGCTCAGTGCGGGCCGGTCACTTATACTATATACTCCCCTCCCATAGGGCTCAGTGCAGGACGGTCACTTATACTATATACTCCCCTCCCATAGGGCTCAGTGCAGGACGGTCACTTATACTATATACTCCCCTCCCATAGCGCTCAGTGTAGGACCGTCACTTATACTATATACTCCCCTCCCTTAGGGCTCAGTGCGGGCTAGTCACTTATACTATATACTTCCCTCTCATAGGGCTTAGTGCGGTACGGTCACTTATACTATATACTCCCCTCCCATAGGGCTCTCCCTTAGTGATATATCCCCCATAGGGCTCAGTGCTGGATGGTCACTTATACTATATATTCTCCTCTCCCTTAGTGATACATCCCCCATAGGGCACAGTGCTGGATGGTCACTTATACTATATATTCTCCTCTCCCTTAGTGATACATCCCCATAGGGCACAGTGCTGGATGGTCACTTATACTATATATTCTCCTCTCCCTTAGTGATATATCCCCCATAGGGCTCAGTGCTGGATGGTCACTTATACTATATATTCTCCTCTCCCTTAGTGATACATCCCCCATAGGGCTCAGTGCTGGATGGTCACTTATACTATATATTCTCCTCTCCCTTAGTGATATATCCCCCATAGGGCTCAGTGCTGGATGGTCCCTTATACTATATATTCTCCACTCCCTTAGTGATACATCCCCCATAGGGCTCAGTGCTGGATGGTCACTTATACTATATATTCTCCTGTCCCTTAGTGATACATCCCCCATAGGGCACAGTGCTGGACGGTCACTTAAACTATATACTCCCCTCCCATAGGGCTCAGTGCGGGACGGTCACTTATACTATATACTCCCCTCCCATAGGGCTCAGTGCGGGATGGTCACTTAATCTATATACTCCAGTCCCATAGGGCTCAGTGCGGGACGGTCACTTATACTATATACTCCCCTCCCATAGGGCTCAGTGCGGGATGGTCACTTAATCTATATACTCCCCTCCCATAGGGCTCAGTGCGGGATGGTCACTTATACTATATACTCCCCTCCCATAGGGCTCAGTGCGGGATAGTCACTTATACTATATACTCCCCCTCCCATAGGGCTCAGTGCGGGACGGTCACTTATACTATATACTCCCCCCCATAGGGCTCAGTGCAGGACGGTCACTAATACTATATACTCCCCTCCCATAGGGCTCAGTGCGGGATGGTCACTTATACTATATACTCCCCTCCCATAGGGCTCGGTGCGGGACATTCACTTATACTATATACTCCCCTCCCGTAGGGCTCAGTGCAGGATGGTCACTTATACTATATACTCCCCTCCCATAGGGCTCAGTGCGGGACGGTCACTTATACTATATACTCCGCTCCCATAGGGCTCAGTGCAGGACGGTCACTTATACTATATACTCCCCTCCCATAGGGCTCAGTGCGGGACGGTCACTTATACTATATACTCCGCTCCCATAGGGCTCAGTGCGGGACATTCACTTATACTATATACTCCCCTCCCATAGGGCTCAGTGCGGGACATTCACTTATACTATATACTCCCCTCCCATAGGGCTCATTGCAGGACGGTCACTTATACTATATACTTCCCTCCCATAGGGCTCACTGCGGGACAGTCACTTATACTATATACTCCCCTCCCATAGGACTCAGTGCGGGACGGTCACTTATACAATATACTCCCCTCCCATAGGGCTCAGTGCGGGATCGTCACTTATACTATATACTCCCCTCCCATAGGACTCAGTGCGGGACGGTCACTTATACAATATACTCCCCTCCCATAGGGCTCAGTGCAGGACGGTCACTTATACTATATACTCCCCTCCCATAGGACTGAGTGCGGGACGGTCACTTATACTATATACTCCCCTCCCATAGTGCTCAGTGCGGGACAGTCACTTATACAATATACTCCCCTCCCATAGGACTCAGTGCGGGACGGTCACTTATACAATATACTCCCCTCCCATAGGGCTCAGTGCAGGACGGTCACTTATACTATATACTCCGCTCCCCATAGGGCTCAGTGCAGGACGGTCACTTATACTATATACTCCCCTCCCATAGGGCTCAGTGCAGGACGGTCACTTATACTATATACTCCGCTCCCATAGTGCTCAGTGCGGGACAGTCACTTATACTATATACTCCGCTCCCATAGGGCTCAGTGCAGGACGGTCACTTATACTATATACTCCCCTCCCATAGGGCTCAGTGCAGGACGGTCACTTATACTATATACTCCGCTCCCATAGTGCTCAGTTGCGGGACAGTCACTTATACTATATACTCCCCTCCATAGGGCTCAGTGTGGGACATTCACTTATACTATATACTCCCCTCCCATAGGGCTCAGTGCAGGACGGGTCACTTATACTATATACTCCCCTCCCATAGGACTCAGTGCGGGACGGTCACTTATACAATATACTCCCCTCCCATAGGGCTCAGTGTGGGACATTCACTTATACTATATACTCCCCTCCCATAGGGCTCAGTGCGGGATGGTCACTTAAACTATATACTCCCCCCATAGGGCTCAGTGCGGGATAGTCACTTATACTATATACTCCCCTCCCATAGGGCTCAGTGCGGGATGGTCACTTAAACTATATACTCCCCTCCCATAGGACTCAGTGTGGGACGGTCACTTACACAATATACTCCCCTCCTATAGGGCTCAGTGCGGGACAGTCACTTATACTATATACTCCCCTCCCATAGGACTCAGTGCGGGACGGTCATCTTATACAATATACTCCCCTCCCATAGGGCTCAGTGTGGGACGGTCACTTACACAATATACTCCCCTCCTATAGGGCTCAGTGCGGGACAGTCACTTATACTATATACTCCCCTCCCATAGGGCTCAGTGTGGGACGGTCACTTATACTATATACTCCCCTCCCTTAGGGCTCAGTGCAGGACGGTCACTTATACTATATACTCCCCTCCCATAGTGCTCAGTGCGGGACATTCACTTATAGTATATTACTCGCCTCCCATAGGGCTCAGTGCAGGACGGTCACTTATACTATATACTCCCCTCCCATAGTGCTCAGTGCGGGACAGTCACTTATACTATGTACTCCCCTCCTATAGGGCTCAGTGTGGGACGGTCACTTAAACAATATACTCCCCTCCCATAGGGCTCCAGTGCGGGACGGTCACTTACACAATATACTCCCCTCCCATAGGGCTCAGTGTGGGACGGTCACTTATACTATATACTCCCGTCCCATAGGGCTCAGTGTGGGATGGTCACTTATACAAAATACTCCCTCCCATAGGACTGAGTGCGGGACGGTCACTTTATACTATATACTCCCCCCCCATAGGGCTCAGTGCGGGATGGTCACTTATACTATATACTCCCCTCCCATAGGGCTCAGTGCGGGATCGTCACTTATACAATATACTCCCTCCCATAGGGCTCAGTGCAGGACGGTCACTTATACTATATACTTCCCTCCCATAGGGCTTAGTGCGGGACGGTCACTTATACTATATACTCCCCTCCCATAGGGCTCAGTGCGGGATCGTCACTTATACTATATACTCCCCTCCCATAGGGCTCAGTGCGGGACGGTCACTAATACTATATATTCCCCTCCCATAGGGCTCAGTGCAGGATGGTCACTTATACTATATACTCCCCTCCCATAGGGCTCAGTGCAGGATGGTCCACTTATACTATATACTCCCTCCCATAGGGCTCAGTGCAGGATTAGTCACTTGAATACTATATACTCCCCCTCCCATAGGGCTCAGTGCGGGATGGTCACTTAAACTATATACTCCCCTCCCATAGGGCTCAATGCGAGATGGTCACTTATACTAAATAATCCCCTCCCATAGGGCTCAGTGCAGGACGGTCACTTATACTATATACTCCCCTCCCATAGGGCTCAGTGCAGGACTGTCACTTATACTATATACTGCCCTCCCATAGGGCTCAGTGCAGGACGGTCACTTATACTATATACTCCCCTCCCATAGGGCTCAGTGCGGGACTGTCACTTATTACTATATACTCCCCTCCCATAGGGCTCAGTGCGGGACGGGTCAACTTATACTATATACTCCCCTCCCATAGGGCTCAGTGCGGGCCGGTCACTTATACTATATACTCCCCTCCCATAGGGCTCAGTGCAGGTACGGTCACTTATACTATATACTCCCCTCCCATAGGGCTCAGTGCAGGACGGTCACTTATACTATATACTCCCCTCCCATAGCGCTCAGTGTAGGACCGTCACTTATACTATATACTCCCCTCCCTTAGGGCTCAGTGCGGGCTAGTCACTTATACTATATACTTCCCTCTCATAGGGCTTAGTGCGGTACGGTCACTTATACTATATACCTCCCCTCCCATAGGGCTCTCCCTTAGTGATATATCCCCCATAGGGGCTCAGTGCTGGATGGTCACTTAATACTATATATTCTCCTCTCCCTTAGTGATACATCCCCCATAGGGCACAGTGCTGGATGGTCACTTATACTATATATTCTCCTCTCCCTTAGTGATACATCCCCATAGGGCACAGTGCTGGATGGTCACTTATACTATATATTCTCCTCTCCCTTAGTGATATATCCCCCATAGGGCTCAGTGCTGGATGGTCACTTATACTATATATTCTCCTCTCCCTTAGTGATACATCCCCCATAGGGCTCAGTGCTGATGGTCACTTATACTATATATTCTCCTCTCCCTTAGTGATATATCCCCCATAGGGCTCAGTGCTGGATGGGTCCCTCTATACTATATATTCTCCACTCCCTTAGTGATACATCCCCCATAGGGCTCAGTGCTGGATGGTCACTTATACTATATATTCTCCTGTCCCTTAGTGATACATCCCCCATAGGGCACAGTGCTGGACGGTCACTTAAACTATATACTCCCCTCCATAGGGCTCAGTGCGGGACGGTCACTTATACTATATACTCCCCCTCCCATAGGGCTCAGTGCGGGATGGTCACTTAATCTATATACTCCAGTCCCATAGGGCTCAGTGCGGGACGGTCACTTATACTATATACTCCCCTCCCATAGGGCTCAGTGCGGGATGGTCACTTAATCTATATACTCCCCTCCCATAGGGCTCAGTGCGGGATGGTCACTTATAGCTATATACTCCCCCTCCCATAGGGCTCAGTGCGGGATAGTCACTTATACTATATACTCCCCTCCCATAGGGCTCAGTGCGGGACGGTCACTTATACTATATACTCCCCCCCATAGGGCTCAGTGCAGGACGGTCACTAATACTATATACTCCCCTCCCATAGGGCTCAGTGCGCGGGATGGTCACTTATACTATATACTCCCCTCCCATAGGAGGGCTTCGCGTGCGGGACATTCACTTATACTATATACTCCCCTCCCGTAGGGCTCAGTGCAGGATGGTCACTTATACTATATACTCCGCTCCCATAGTGCTCAGTGCGGGACAGTCACTTATACTATATACTCCGCTCACCATAGGGCTCAGTGCAGGACGGTCACTTATACTATATACTCCCCTCCCATAGGGCTCAGTGCAGGACGGTCAACTTATACTATATACTCCGCTCCCATAGTGCTCAGTGCGGGACAGTCACTTATACTATATACTCCCCTCCCATAGGGCTCAGTGTGGGACATTCACTTATACTATATACTCCCCTCCCATAGGGCTCAGTGCAGGACGGTCACTTATACTATATACTCCCCTCCCATAGGACTCAGTGCGGGACGGTCACTTATACAATATACTCCCCTCCCATAGGGCTCAGTGTGGGACATTCACTTATACTATATACTCCCCTCCCATAGGGCTCAGTGCGGGATGGTCACTTAAACTATATACTCCCCCCATAGGGCTCAGTGCGGGATAGTCACTTATACTATATACTCCCCTCCCATAGGGCTCAGTGCGGGATGGTCACTTAAACTATATACTCCCCTCCCATAGGACTCAGTGTGGGAACGGTCACTTACACAATATACTCCCCTCCTATAGGGCTCAGTGCGGGACAGTCACTTATACTATATACTCCCCTCCCATAGGACTCAGTGCGGGACGGTCACTTATACAATATACTCCCCTCCCATAGGGCTCAGTGTGGGGACGGTCACTTACACAATATACTCCCCTCCTATAGGGCTCAGTGCGGGACAGTCACTTATACTATATACTCCCCTCCCATAGGGCTCAGTGTGGGACGGTCACTTATACTATATACTCCCCTCCCTTAGGGCTCAGTGCAGGACGGTCACTTATATTATATACTCCCCTCCCATAGGGCTCAGTGCGGGACGGTCACTTTATACTATATACTCCCCCCCATAGGGCTCAGTGCAGGACGAGTCACTAATACTATATACTCCCCTCCCATAGGGCTCAGTGCGGGTGATGGTCACTTATACTATATACTCCCCTCCCATAGGGCTCGGTGCGGGACATTCACTTATACTATATACTCCCCTCCCGTAGGGCTCAGTGCAGGATGGTCACTTATACTAATATACTCCGCTCCATAGTGCTCAGTGCGGGACAGTCACTTATACTATATACTACCGCTCCCATAGGGCTCAGTGCAGGACGGTCACTTATACTATATACTCCCCTCCATAGGGCTCAGTGCAGGACGGTCAGCTTTATACTATATACTCCGCTCCCATAGTGCTCAGTGCGGGACAGTCACTTTATACTATATACTCCCCTCCCATAGGGCTCAGTGTGGGACATTCACTATATACTATATACTCCCCTCCCATAGGGCTCAGTGCAGGACGGTCACTTATACTATATACTCCCCTCCCATAGGACTCAGTGCGGGACGGTCACTTATACAATATACTCCCCTCCCATAGGGCTCAGTGTGGGGACATTCACTTATACTATATACTCCCCTCCCATAGAGGCTCAGTGCGGGATGGTCACTTAAACTATATACTCCCCCCCCATAGGGCTCAGTGCGGGATAGTCACTTATACTATATACTCCCCTCCCATAGGGCTCAGTGCGGGATGGTCACTTAAACTATATACTCCCCTCCCATAGGACTCAGTGTGGGACGGTCACTTACACAATATACTCCCCTCCTATAGGGCTCAGTGCGGGACAGTCACTTATACTATATACTCCCCTCCCATAGGACTCAGTGCGGGACGGTCACTTATACAATATACTCCCCTCCCATAGGGCTCAGTGTGGGACGGGTCACTTACACAAAATACTCCCCTCCTATAGGGCTCAGTGCGGGACAGTCACTATATACTATATACTCCCCTCCCATAGGGCTCAGTGTGGGACGGTCACTTATACTATATACTCCCCTCCCTTAGGGCTCAGTGCAGGACGGTCACTTATTATTATATACTCCCCTCCCATAGGGCTCAGTGCGGGGACGGTCACTTATACAATATACTCCCCTCCCATAGGGCTCAGTGCTGGACGGTCACTTATACAATATACTCCCCTCCCATAGGGATCAGTGCGGGACGGTCACTTATACAATATACTCACCTCCCATAGGGCTCAGTGCGGGACGGTCACTTATACTATATACTCCCCTCCCATAGGGCTTCAGTGCGGGACGGTCACTTATACTATATAGTCCCCTCCCTTAGGGCTCAGTGCAGGATGGTCACTTATACTATATACTCCCCTCCCATAGGGCTCAGTGCAGGACGGTCACTTATACTATATACTCCGCTCCCATAGTGCTCAGTGCGGGACAGTCACTTATACTATATAGCTCCCCTCCCATAGGGCTCAGTGTGGGACATTCACTTATACTATATACTCCCCTCCCATAGGGCTCAGTGCAGGACGGTCCACTTTATACTATATACTCCCCTCCCCATAGGACCTCAGTTGCGGGACGGTCACTTATACAATATACTCCCCTCCCAATAGGGCTCAGTGTGGGACATTCACTTATACTATATACTCCCCTCCCATAGGGCTCAGTGCGGGATGGTCACTTAAACTATATACTCCCCCCCCATAGGGCTCAGTGCGGGATAGTCACTTATACTATATACTCCCCTCCCATAGGGCTCAGTGCGGGATGGGTCACTTAAACTATATACTCCCCTCCCATAGGACTCAGTGTGGGACGGTCACTTACACAATATACTCCCCTCCTATAGGGCTCAGTGCGGGACAGTCACTTATACTATAATACTCCCCTCCCATAGGACTCAGTGCGGGACGGTCACTTATACAATAATACTCCCCTCCCATAGGGCTCAGTGTGGGACGGTCACTTACACAATATACTCCCCTCCTATAGGGCTCGAGTGCGGGACAGTCACTTATACTATATACTCCCCTCCCATAGGGGCTCAGTGTGGGACGGTCACTTATACTATATACTCCCCTCCCTTAGGGCTCAGTGCAGGACGGTCACTTATATTATATACTCCCCTCGCCATAGGGCTTCAGTGCGGACGGTCACTTATACTATATACTCCCCCCATAGGGCTCAGTGCAGGACGGTCACTAATACTATATACTCCCCTCCCCATAGGGCTCAGTGCGGGATGGTCACTTATACTATATACTCCCCTCCCATAGGGCTCGGTGCGGGACATTCACTTATACTATATACTCCCCTCCCGTAGGGCTCAGTGCAGGATGGTCACTTATACTATATACTCCGCTCCCATAGTGCTCAGTGCGGGACAGTCCCTTATACTATATACTCCGCTCCCATAGGGCTCAGTGCAGGACGGTCACTTATACTATATACTCCCCTCCCATAGGGCTCAGTGCAGGACGGTCACTTATACTATATACTCCCGCTCCCATAGTGCTCAGTGCGGGACAGTCACTTATACTATATACTCCCCTCCCATAGGGCTCAGTGTGGGACATTCACTTATACTATATACTCCCCCTCCCATAGGGCTCAGTGCAGGACGGTCACTTATACTATATACTCCCCTCCCATAGGACTCAGTGCGGGGACGGTCACTTATACAATATACTCCCCTCCCATAGGGCTCAGTGTGGGACATTTCACTTATACTATATACTCCCCCTCCCATAGGCTCAGTGCGGGATGGTCACTTAAACTATATACTCCCCCCCATAGGGCTCAGTGCGGGATAGTCACTTATACTATATACTCCCCTCCATAGGGCTCAGTGCTGGGATGGTCACTTAAACTATATACTCCCCCCCATAGGACTCAGTGTGGGACGGTCACTTACACAATATACTCACCCTCCTATAGGGCTCAGTGCGGGACAGTCACTTATACTATATACTCCCCTCCCATAGGACTCAGTGCGGGGACGGTCACTTATACAATATACTCCCCTCCCATAGGGCTCAGTGTGGGACGGTCACTTACACAATATACTCCCCTCCTATAGGGCTCAGGTGCGGGACAGTCACTTATACTATATACTCCCCTCCCATAGGGCTCAGTGTGGGACGGTCACTTATACTATATACTCCCCTCCCTTAGGGCTCAGTGCAGGACGGTCACTTATATTATATACTCCCCTCCCATAGGGCTCAGTGCGGGACGGTCACTTATACAATATACTCCCCTCCCATAGGGCTCAGTGCGGGACGGTCACTTATACAATATACTCCCCTCCCATAGGGATCAGTGCGGGACGGTCACTTATACAATATACTCACCTCCCATAGGGCTCAGTGCGGGACGGTCACTTATACTATATACTCCCCTCCCATAGGGCTCAGTGCGGGACGGTCACTTATACTATATAGTCCCCTCCCTTAGGGCTCAGTGCAGGATGGTCACTTATACCATATACTTCCCTCCCATAGGCTCAGTGCGGGACGGTCACTTATACTATATACGCCCCTCCCATAGGGCTC
Source organism: Taudactylus pleione (assembly GCA_031769625.1). Classification (NCBI taxonomy): domain Eukaryota; kingdom Metazoa; phylum Chordata; class Amphibia; order Anura; family Myobatrachidae; genus Taudactylus; species Taudactylus pleione. Next base: position 87,083 of record JAUIMM010002884.1, read on the forward strand.
AGTGCGGGGACGGTCACTTATACTATATACTCCGCTCCCATAGGGCTCAGTGCAGGACGGTCACTTTATACTATATACTCCCCTCCCATAGGGCTCAGTGCAGGACGGGTCACTTATACTATATACTCCCCCCCCCAGAAGGCTCAGTGCAGGATGGTCACTTATATTATATACTCCCCTCCCATAGTGCTCAGTGCGGGACATTCACTTATAGGATATACTCGCCTCCCATAGGGCTCCAGTGCAGGACGGTCACTTATACTATATACTCCCCTCCCATAGTGCTCAGTGCGGGGACAGTCACTTATACTATGTACTCCCCTCCCTATAGGGCTCAGGTGTGGGACGGTCACTTAAACAATATACTCCCCTCCCATAGGGCTCAGTGCGGGACGGTCACTTACACAATATACTCCCCTCCCATAGGGCTCAGTGTGGGACGGTCACTTATACTATATACTCCCGTCCCATAGGGCTCAGTGTGGGATGGTCACTTATACAAAATACTCCCCTCCCATAGGACTGAGTGCGGGACGGTCCACTTATACTATATACTCCCCCCCATAGGGTCTCAGTGCGGGATGGTCACTTATACTAATATACTCCCCTCCCATAGGGCTCAGTGCAGGGATCGTCACTTATACAATATACTCCCCTCCCATAGGGCTCAGTGCAGGACGGTCACTTATACTATATACTTCCCTCCCATAGGGCTTAGTGCGGGACGGTCACTTATACTATATACTCCCCTCCCATAGGGTGCTCAGTGCGGGATCGTCACTTATACTATATACTCCCCTCCCATAGGGCTCAGTGCAGGATGGTCACTTATACTATATACTCCCCCCATAGGGCTCAGTGCGGATGGTCACTTATACTATATACTCCCCTCCCATAGGGCTCAGTGCGGGATGGTCACTTAAACTATATACTCCCCTCCCATAGGGCTTAGTGCGGGATGGTCACTTATACTATATACTCCTAT
>JAUIMM010002885.1:0-22457 GCA_031769625.1 Taudactylus pleione
CTCCAGTGTGTACTCCGAAAGAGTGTTTAGTGCAGCCGGGAACCTTGTCAGCGAAAGGCGTAGGAGGTTGCTTCCACAGAATGTGGAGAAGATGATGTTCATCAAAATGAATTATCAGCTCTTCCAGGGAGACCAGCCTCCAGAAGGTACAGAGGGACCTGTGGTGGTGGATTCAAGTGGGGACGAGTTAATACTTTGTGAGGATGAGGATGTACACACTGAAGAGGGTGAGGAATCGGTGGATGAGGAGGATGAGGATGACATCTTGCCTCCATAGAGCCAGTTTGTGCAGGGACACATTAATTGCCAGCTTGTTTTGTGGGGGCCCAAACGAACCAATCATTTCAGCCACAGTTGTGTGGCAGACCCTGGCGCTGAAATGATTGGTTTGTTAAAGTGTGCATGTCCTGTTTATACAACATAAGGGTGGGTGGGAGGGCCCAAGGACAATTCCATCTTGCACCTCTTTTTTTTCTTTGCATTATGTACAGTTTGGGGCCTAGTTTTTCAAACTGCCATCCTGTCTGCCACTGCAGTTTCACGCCTAGATGGGTCACGTGTTTTGTGCCGCCCACTCGTGTCGCTTAGCATAGTCATCCAGCTACCTCGGTGCAACGTTTTGGACATAAAAACACTATTGTGAGGTGTGAGGTGTTCAGAATAGACTGGAAATGAGTGGAAATTAAGGTTATTGAGGTTAATAATAGCATAGGAGCAGAAAAACCTACAAATTCTGTGATTTTAGCTGTTTTTATGCTTTTTTTAAAAAAAATACAGATCCAAAACACAAAACCCAGAACCCAAAACACGGAAGGGTGGTTTTGGCAAAACCAATCCAGATCCAAAACACGAAGAAAGATCCAGATCCAAAACCAAAACACAAAACACGAAAAGTGGCCGGTGCACACCCCTAATATATATATATATATGTATATAATGGATTGGGAGGTAAAACGCACAATGTTGGTGACCACGAGGTGCTGGTGTACCAGCCATTTCTACGGTACCTTGCACCCATCGCTTCGATCCTACTAGGGTCACCCTCCCACCCCAGGTCTCTCTACGCTGGACTTACACTATCACTGTGTTGCTGGTCTATAAGAATGAAATACCACTAATTATCCCTTTCCAAAGACCATCCACGCATTTCAGGTGACCTCTCATGCCCAGCCTACATCAAAAGAGCCATTTGTAATTCCGTTTATCATTAAACAAGGAGACCTCTGTTCTACACGGTGACAATCCTAGAGCACAGACCATAAGTGAGAATTAAACAAGCCGTTTTCGAGTCCCCAGCTGCTCCACAGACTAAAATACATTTGTATTTCCATTACAGATGTTGCCATCTCATTGTTGTGGCACACCGTGACATACAACTCTGTCATCCCCGCAGAAGGGGCACATTAGCTCAATTAATGCTTCACATAAAACATGACATTGATAGTATTCATGGGAGTACAGCCTATTACCATTTGCATGGTGACTAGTGCGAGAAATATGAGTACATGCATATGCTTCTGCAAAGTGTAGCCCCAGGCTCTGGGTTTTTTTTCTTTTTGCTTGTGACAATGTTCCCTCTTGCTCCCTCCTTCTGTTTTGATTTCTACTTAAAGTTTTATGATTCTATTCCCCCCAGGGCGCTATTATCTTGTATGCTAATAAGACTATGCATATTCTATTAGCATTGTCAATGTAAGATAAGAGGCCCATTCAGACGGAAAAAAACAATTGTGGTTTCCAGCCCAGCATGAATACTCGGTGTTATCACCTGATCAATTTACCTTCACTTCCTGGTGAAACACTCGTGGCTAGTTTACAAATATGACTTTGGAACATGGAGATTAATGGGTGGTTTAGCATCTGTTGCGGAGAGAAGGGATAGGAAAATAAAAAGTCTTCTTGGCTGCCTGAATATTTCAGCGTTTATTATAATTGGAGATGAATATGTTATCTAGCGCTGGGAAAACACAGAGGCAGGCCGCACTTCCTGGACTTGACCTTGAGCACAACGGTCCAACGCTTAGGAGAGACTACTGGTATGCCTGTGAAGGCGCCCATTTTACCTGTTAGGAAAAGAAGGGGACACTAAACTTCTTCTGCCTTAGAAGTGATTTTAGGAAATCAAATTAGGACTCAACCTAAAGACAGTTCTGATGGAATGTAACATTGAAAAACTGTAGAAGAAAGGGTACAGGGTGGACATCCATTCAGGGTTGGACTGGCCCTCTGGGATACAGGGGAAATTCCCAGTGGGCCCCGCAGTTTGAGAGCCCCATCTTCTCCTCAAATGTCAGGATCCAGATCATGCACTCAAATTATTCATTGTTACTCTATTAGAGGGTCAGATACCTGTTAGAGCAGGAACATGGATGAACATGGGGGCTTGGCTTGTTTCTATAGAAACTACACTACGATTTGCCCTCCTGCCAATCAGAATGAGCAGCTGGGTCAACAGATCTAATGTTTTCTTGTGTGAAAATACCATTTAAAATATATAATATATTGCAAACTAAGAAATGTAGTTTGTTTAAAAAATAAATAAATAAAAGTAACCAAAGCGTAAGTCATCTCAGTGGTAATGATTTAGTTAATTGACCCTTTATATCTTCTTACAGTGGCATCTATCTGGACTTTAATAGATCTAATGCAGTTTTAGACACTGGCTGGATGTGTACGAGGGCCCCTATGATATGTAGGGTGCATTAATGTGTTGTATATAGACAGGATCATAATTATGTGTTTTATTATTAAGTGGCAGCTGCGGGGAGGGGGGTTAGGTTTAGGCACCCCTGGGGGGACTTAGGGTCAGGCACCCCCCCATAGAGGGTTAGAGGGGGGAGAGGGGAGGTTAGGGTTAGGCACCACTGAAGGAAGGTTAGGGTTAGAGGGGGGAGAGGGGAGGTTAGGGTTAGGCACCACTGGGGGCAGGTTAGACACCCCCCGGAGGGGTAGGTTTAGGGTGCAGGAAGGGGGGGGTTAGGTTTAGGGTATGGAAAGGGGGGGGGTTAGGTTTAGATGCCCCTGGGGGGAATTAGGGTTATGCTCCACCCCGTGAGTTTTAGGGTTATTCACCACCAAGGGATGGTTGGGGAGGGACAGGAGAGGGTTAGGATACTTACCACCCGGTGTCGGGATCTCATCCTGTCCGGCTTCCACTGTCGGGATTTGAACAGCTGCCGCTATTTCAATCCCATCCGTAACAAGGATAGAAATCCCATGAACAATGAGAAGAACGACTGGAGCCATCTTTAAATGTGAGTCAGGATATTTTAAACAGTGTTCTATCATTTACAGAAAAAAAGTAACTGATCCCATAGCAATACTGTATATATGTATGTATATATAAATGTTTATATATACATTTAGGCTTGCAAGCAGGGCATTTTACCTGTCTGTTAATAACACGGGTCTGATTGTGACAGTTTGCTTGCCGTCGTGTTTAATTCCAAAATTTATAAGGAAAATGCTTTTAATAGCAAAACACCGTGTCTTTTGCTATAAAAAGCATTGCCCTATTACATTTTGGTCTGAAAAATGTTAGGGGCGACCCCATCCCCCACCCCCTAGTCTTGTTTTAGGACTGAGCTTGTCCCCAGTTGCAAAGTGCTAGATAATAATCTGTCTTTATATAAATAAATATGAATGTTAATAAACAAATAAATAGATAAAAACTAAACTTTAAAATAACAATTCTCCAAACCAAGGTGTCTAAGGGAATCTGTGAAGGCGCAGAAAAAAACAGTATGGGAACAATTAGATTATAAAATGCCAATTTTGCCAACCCCCCTCTTTCCTTTAAGATCTGTATTTATGAAGCCTATTCTGAGGGTCCTAATGAAGCAATCAAGTGAAGGGTCTCACCCCTTTGATCTAAATGTGGTAATTTTTTTTTTTGGGTGAAAACATGGCCCGGCGATAGACACTCATAACTCAGAGACCTTAATCGCACTTAATTTGCTTGGAATACAAATGTGCTTTTAATTAAACAAGATCACAACCCGTATGTTTAAAGACCGCTGTCACAGAAAATGAAAAGCTAGTTTGACTTCTGCGGTACTGTTTTGTATCACAGAAAGACAACAGGAGGTTATGTATAATTAGATAGACAACTGAAACCAGTGCAAGATGTGAGGACGTTTTACAGTATAGCTTGCACAAAGACTAAAAAAAATTAGAAAGGAAATAAGAAAGAAAAGAACATTAAAGTGTTTGCTTGGTTGCTAAACCGTACGCGGCTTAGTAAGAACGTGTTAAGTTTAAATGCTACCCTGGAGTGTGGATTAGGCCTGACTGCTATATTTTACAGAGCAGCCTATTGACACAGCTTTTAACATTCGATCGGCAGGAGGCATCCCACCACAGCACAAATTGTATTGAATTGCACTCCAACAAAATGCACAGCATCTAGACTGATAAAAAGAGACCTGTGTACATACAAATCAGATGTTCCTGTGTGCCCGGGAATACCGTTTGGGCACCAATCAATACTAATATAGGAACAATACAACTCACTATTTTGATGAGAGTACAGAATGTTTGCAGTTATGGCACCTGGAGAAAACATTAGCCAGTGAGCTATTATTTTATATATATATTCCTTTTTGCTCTGCGTGAGTCTATTGTCTAAGCTTTACATCAGATGTGTTTAACCTTTTCCCTTATACCGACAATTCCAGATTATATTTATGATGAATACAGCATTATATTCACGCTTATTGCCTTCTCAGCAGACCATGGGAGACCTTCCCTAAAACATTTGCAGATAAAAATATCACACACGACCTCCTCTGCACAGTGGTAAAAAAGGAACTGTCGTCTATCTTTGGCAGCATGGTTGGTGTAATGGTTAGCATTGCTGCCTCAAAGCACTGAGGTCTTGGGTTCAAGTCCCACCATAGCCCTAACTGTGTAGAGTTTGTATAATCTCCCCGTGCACACGTGGGTTTCTTGTGGGTACCTCCGGTTTCCTCCCACAATCCAAAAACATAGTGGTTTGTTAATTGGTTCTGGACAAAACTTATCCCTAGTGGGTATGTGGGCGCATGCATACCGGCATTTGCTATATTAACGTCGTATGCATGAATAATTACACAAGGGCCAGTTCTTCCGATAAGAGCTGTCCCTTGCAAAGAGAGGACTATATGGCCGGCCGGGGATAACAGCAAGCCTTAGAAAACTGCAGTTTTCAGAGGTCTGACATCATTTTTGGGGTTAGTACATTCCGCCTTGTGCATTCCACACATGTAGTAGGGAATATAGCAGACTTGCCTACCTTTAGGCTGTCCCTTCCGGGAGGGGACAGCCAGGACGCTCTGTACACAGCAGGTGGGCGGAGCGGGGGGGCGTGGCGGCTCAACACGTCATCGTGGCCCCACCCCCCGCTGTGCAGAGCCCGTAATACAGGCACTGTACTGCGGGGGGCGGGGCTTCGATGACGCGATTTAACGCGAATGTCATCATCTGATCCCCCGGGCTGCATCCTAAGTGGCCGGCAACGGGGAGTGCAGGATGGCTGCAGCTGGTTCCGGGAGACTTGCCTTCCGGGTGGTCGGGAGCAGCACCCGATTTTCGGGAGGCTCCCGACCAAATCGGGAGGGTAGGCAAGTATGGAATATAGATTAGAGAACCATTGGTATACTATAAAACAAGACAGCAAAAAAATATAGATGACAATGATGCAATATGATTTGGGAATTTGAGTGCACTAGCAATTCTCCTTCGTAAGGGCACACTATTAGATAGGCATACGTCTTTAGTTCTAACGCTGTATATAATATATATGGCCCCTACAGTACCCACTCATGGCTGGGAAGTGCTGATTGGTCATCTTAGAAAACATTTGCTTTATAGTAGCTTAACACCAATGCTGACTATTGTATTTTTGTAATCAAAAATAGATTGGACTCTGTGGTAAAATTGCTAGTGACGATGCCCCAAATTACACCCAAAATGCTCATACAGTATATTCCCCCTAACACCACCTGTTCTATTAATGCTACTAGTAAAAGAATTGTCAAATAAAAAGAAACTGAAAAAAAAAAATTGAAAACTAAATATGGAAAAGTACATAAACTCAAAACCTCATGTACTCAGTCTTCCTAAACGGTGCTGTCCTTATTCAATGCCGAGTTTGCTTGTACCATAATGGAGAATGCAGCCTTCCTGCTAGTCCCCATCCCAAGCGATATATATATATATATATATATATATATTAGGGATGTGCAGGCTCGGTTCTACTATATATATTAGGGGTGTGCACCACCGGCCACTTTTCGTGTTTTGTGTTTTGGTTTTGGATCTGGATCTTTCTTCGTATTTTGGATCTGGATTGCTTTTGCCAAAACCACCCTTCCGTGTTTTGGGTTCTGGGTTTTGTGTTTTGGATCTGTATTTTTTTGATAAAAGCATAAAAACAGCTAAAATCACAGAATTTGTGGGTTTTTCTGCTCCTATGCTATTATTAACTTCAATAACCTTAATTTCCACTCATTTCCAGTCTATTCTGAACACCTCACACCTCACAATAGTGTTTTTATGTCCAAAAGGTTGCACCGAGGTAGCTGGATGACTATGCTAAGAGATACGAGTGGGCGGCACAAACACGTGGTCCATCTAGGAGTGACACTGCAGTGGCAGACAGGATGGCAGTTTGAAAAACTAGGCCCCAAACTATACATAATGCAAAGAAAAAAAAGAGGTGCAAGATGGAATTGTCCTTGGGCCCTCCCACCCACCCTTATGTTGTATAAACAGGACATGCACACTTTAACAAACCAAACATTTCAGCGCCAGGGTCTGCCACACGACTGTGGCTGAAATGATTGGTTCGTTTGGGCCCCCACAAAACAAGCTGGCAATTAATCTGTCCCTGCACAAACTGGCTCTACTTAGTCAAGATGTCGTCCTCATCCTCCTCATCCACCGATTCCTCACCCTCTTCAGTGTTGTGTACATCCTCATCCTCACAGAGTATTAATTCGTCCCCGCTGGAATCCACAACCACAGGTCCCTCTGTACGTTCTGGAGGCTGGTCTCCCTGGAAGAGTTGATAATTCATTTTATGAACATCATCTTCTCCACATTTTGTGGAAGCAACCTCCTTCGCCTTTCGCTGACAAGGTTCCCGGCTGCGCTAAACACTCTTTCGGAGTACACACTGGAGGGGGGGCAACTCAGGTAAAATAGAGCCAGTTTGTACAGGGACCTCCAAATTGCTTCTTTTTCCCGCCAGTACAGGTACGGACTGTCTGACATGCCTACTTGGATGCTGTCACCGATGTAATCCTTTAACAGACAGACGCATGCTTGTCGCTGCTGCTTTGAGGATGCAAGTGCGGCTACAGCCCACACAATTCACAAAGACAGAAAAAAAAAGAAGAATATTTTTATTGTTTGTGTAGCACACTTTGAGGGTGTCACCACCCTTTAACAGACAGACGCACGCTTGTCGCTGCTGCTTTGAGGATGCAAGTGCGGCTACAGCCCACACAATTCACAAAGACCAAAAAAAAAAGAACAATATTTTTATTGTTTGTGTAGCACACTTTGAGGGTGTCACCACCCTTTAACAGACAGATGCATGCTTGTCGCTGCTAATTTGAGGATGCAAGTGCGGCTACAGCCCACACAATTCACAAAGACAGAAAAAAAAGAACAATATTTTTATTGTTTGTGTAGCACACTTTGAGGGTGTCACCACCCTTTAACAGACAGACGCACGCTTGTCGCTGCTGCTTTAAGGATGCAGGTGCGGCTACAGCCCACACATTTCACAAAGACAGAAAAAAAAAAAAGAATATTTTTATTGTTTGTGGAGCGCACTTTGAGGGTTACACCATCCTTTAACAGACAGACGCACGCTTGTCGCTGCTGCTTTGAGGATGCAGGTGGAATCTAGACGGGATTTGGATCCGGGGACACACTACCTCCATCAATTGTCTAAATCCCACTGCACTAATGGCGGATACCGGACGCACGTCTAACACCAACATAGCAGTCAAGGCCTCAGTTATACGTTTTGCTTCAGGATGACTGCTGTCGTACTTCATCCTCATCGCTAGGGACTGTTGGAGGGTCAATTGTTTAGTAAAAGTAGTGATGTTCCTACTTCCTCTCTGGGATGATGAACAACTCCCACCAGCAGCAACAGCACTAGGAGGAAGTGGTTCTTGATCTTTCCCTATTTTATTTTTATCGGAGAAAGTTTGGTCCTCCATTTATGTTATATTGATATATAAGTGCGGCTAAAGCGCACACAAACACAGAAAATATTTTTTTATTTTTGCTGGAGAGTAGTGCACTTTGTGGGTTACACCACCCTTTAAGAAATGAGCCAGCCGGCTCTTTACTTATGGGACACAGGCGCACGCTTGGCGCTGCTCCTTTGTTGATGCACGTGCAGCCACAGTGCACACAATTCACAAACACAGAAAATTATTTTTTTTTTGGTTTGGACTGGAGTGTACTTTTGGGGTTACAGCTCCCTTTAACGGTCAAGCCAGCCGGCCCTTTACTTATGACACAGGCGCACGCTTGGCACTACTTTGTTGATGCACGTGCGGCTACTGCGCACACAATTCACAAACAAACAAAAAATATAATTTTTTTAGCACTTGGGGGGAGCACCCCTAATGGACAGAGCACCCCCTGGACAACACTACAGCACCCCTTTAGGACTGGGACACTGCACAGGACTTTGGAGTGGACACAGCCCCTATGGAGAACTGACTGCACAACACAGTCCAGCCAGCCCCTATGGACTTTGAAGTAGTGGACAACAGCAGCACAGCGCAGCACAGCACAGCACAACACTACTCTGCACTACACAGCCCAGCCAGCCCTAACTCCCACTCTCCCTCTTCACTGTCCACAGCCGAGTGAGAAAATGGCGCAGACGCGGGTACCTTATATAGGATCCAAAACCCGCGAGACCCGGAAGGCGGGATGATGACGTTTTGCCTCGATTTCAGATCCGAGTCAGGTGGGAAAAGTCGAGCCTGACTCGGATCTGACTCGGATCGGGGGGGCTCGGGGGGGTTCGGATTTCTGAAATCCGAACCCGCTCACCCCTAATATATATATATATATATATATATATAAACATACCAAGGAAAAAAGCGGCACTAGGAGTCTGTCAGCAGAATTTAATTGTGATCCTTCACAATACAGAAACTGACAGAAAATACAAGAAATTTCTGTATTGTGAAGGATCACAATTAAATTCTGCTGACAGACTCCTAGTGCCGCTTTTTTCCTTGGTACGTTTATGCATTACATTAGCTGGCACAGGAGCAACTCAACTGCGGTTCAGCAGAGTGCCGGTCCACCCGTTTGCTATATATATATATATATATATATATATATATATATTCCACATTGCTCACTTGTAATAAATGTGTGCATTTGCCCGTATCCTGAGATATACGCATATCGCAGTCTGCCTAACCCCAATCCGTACACCTGGTTTGCTACTACATCAGCAATACACACTTATACCACCCTATACTACCGTAGTATTTTAGTTATGCTTATGCCCAGCTCTGTACAGCCGGCAGTTCCGTTGTCACACCTTCGCCGAGCTTTCCTTACATGAAAACGTCCCGTTACAGCCCTGCTTTGCTTCAGTCGCAATAGGATATGCTGCTGAAATTCAAACGACACTGCATCGACCATACTGCACAGTGTGACAGAACACAAGGGGTGCAATGCATCCCGCCACTCATCAACGCTGGTACGCAAAGGACAGCTCTCCCGATAAGAGCTGTCCTGTGCGATAGAAGAACTTCCGGGTTTATGGGGTCTAGTTACTAAGCAGTGTTAGAGTCAAAAGTGATAAGGTGCCAGCCAATCAGCTCCCAACTGTCATCTCACAGGCTGTGTTTGAAAAAATGATAGTTGGGAGCTGATTGGCTGGCACCTTATCTCTTTCTTAGCACTGTTCACTCTGTCTCCTAACACTGCTTAGTAAATAGAGCCCTATGATACAGAAGTACAGTATCTATGTGCATGCGTCGTGGGACAAGCGGCCCGCGGAGAGTGCTGGGAGGGATACGATTGGACACCAGCTGTGCCTCCTGCCTCACAAGGTAGAGTCGCTATATACATTTTTTTTAGTCATTGTCCCCATTCAGTTGCATGTTCCTTCCTGCTATCTCCTAGCATTGCAACGGCTGTTTATAAGCACACAACTATCTATTGAGGTATGAAAATAAAAAATCCTTTTTGCTATTCAAAAGCTCCTTTAAAAAATCCTTCTGTGAATTAAGAATTATTCTCCAAAGTACACACGCAGTAATCATCCAGTTCAGAATCATCCAGTTACAAATTGCACGAACATTACCCATATGTCATTATATTGTCACTGCGGCTCACATTCATTCTCTCACCTAACTACAGCCGATGCATCGCGTAATTCTTAGTGACATTTCAGACAGCGCATCATTGAATTAACTTGAAAGTTCAGTCTCTGAGGACAGTCGAGCATCATTGGGTTGTTTTACAATGCCATCTCCTGCTTACACACCATTACATCTGACATACCAGGGGCTTGAACTGTCTATCACTTTAGACTATCTTGAAGCGCTTTCATGGCTGCAATTTATACGCTTAGCGCTGCCAGATACTGCCAGATGCCTCTACTGAAACTAACATTTGCCGAATACATTCGGAAATCAACAATGATTTTGTGGCTGTGACGATAACATTGTCAACCTGCTTTCCTCTATGGTGTGGTTGACTTATAAGGAGATAGGAAAAATAATGCTAGGAAGAACTCCGAGCAGAACATTTTGCTCATCCCGACCCAACAGTTAGAACTGTATTCAGGTTTATTTCACTCACTTGGAAATTGGATATATTGTATATTTATATACAATATAAATATACAGGGGACGTAGTTAAGAGACCGGCGGCCTCAATACCGATATCCGAATCCCGACAAGGGATTTAAGATAGACGTCGAAATACCGACGCCTATCTCAATCCCGACGCCAGGACGCTGGACTGAACGAGGTAAGTCCCGGCGCCCTCAGTGTTAGCCGCACGGGGGGGGTTAGCTTTAGGGAGCGTAGCGGGGTTAGGTTTTGGGGGGGTTAGTGTTAGGCACCCCTGGGGGGAGGTTATGGTTAGGCACCCCCTCCAGGGGGGTTAGGTATAGGGTGCGGTAAGGGGGGGTTAGGGTTAGGCACCCCTGGGGGGTCAGGGTTAGGCACCCCTATGGAGGAGGGTTAGGCGCCCCCGGGTGGAGGTTAGGGTTAGGAACACTCCTGGAAGGGTTAAGTTTGGGTGCGGTAAGGGAGGATAGGGTTAAGCACCACTAAGGAAGGGTTAGGGTCAGAGGGGAGAGGGGTAGGGGTACTTACCTGCCCTGTCAGGATCTTCCCCCTTCGGGCTGCCAGCATCGGGATATGAACCGCCAGGACTTCAGGGCTATTTTTCTAGAAAACTTAGGTGCAGGAACTGTGGGTGGCGCTGTTGAAAAACAATTATATATGTATTACGTATATAGATAGATAGACAGATAGATAGATAGATAGATATGAGATAGATAGATAGATAAATAGATATGAGATAGATAGATAGATAGATAGATAGATAGATAGATAGATAGATAGATATGAGATAGATAGATAGATAGATAGATAGATAGATAGATATGAGATAGATAGATAGATAGATAGATAGATAGATAGAAGATGAGATAGATAGACAGATAGATATATATGAGATAGATAGATATATAGATAGATAGGAGATAGATAGATATGAGATAGATAGATAGATAGATAGATAGATAGATAGATAGATAGATAGATAGATAGATAGATAGATAGATATGGGAACAAACAAAACGGCACTCCCAGAGACTTGCAAAGATGAATGAAAAAATGAGGCAGACACTTCTGTGTCAAATTCAATGTTTCATGATCAACATCATTTCATCAGGAACACCACAAAAGTAACAAAAACATACCTTTATACTGGAGAATCACCCCGTGCACTGGTCCAGCCGCCGCTGTCAGAGGCTTCTGATGAGACAATTATATCACTATGACTTAGCACCTCTGTGAAATGGCTTGTTAGGCAGCCATGTTCATCTTGCTCCATAGTTGATGCAGAAGAACTGTCATGTCACTTACTCCTGTCTGAGATTTCATTGTTTATCTCCTTGTTGTTTGGTATATTAAGCTCCTCATTATTGGGGGTATTTATCAAGGCTTGAAGACAGATAAAATTGTGAGAGATAAAGTACCAACCAATCAGGTCTTAACCGTCATTTTTCAAAAACAGGGCCTGGTTCAGAGCCGGACACTCTGACCAGAGCGCTCGCTCTGAATCAGGGCCCTCCTACCTAAACTTGGAGCGGCCTCTTATGCGATCGTCCATGATGATGGTTGCGATGGTCAAGACCATCGCGACCATCGGGCTTGCGACGAGACCCTGCGGTAGGGTCTCGGTGACCGCAAGCCCTGGTGTGCTTTTGGCTCTATTAGAGCCAAAATCACTCCCACTGACATCACTAGTGATGTCAGTGGGGCCGGACCCAGACGGTTAGCGTTCCCATGGGAACGCTTCCGTCTGTCAGCCACGCCCCCGGCACGCCCACCAAAGGGGGCGTGCTGTCAATCAACATCGACAGCACGCCCCCTTTGGTGTGAGACCTGGAGCGACGGCTCCCTCCGTCGTGGCAATGCACACTAGGGCACCAATAAATCAGGCCCACAGCCTGTAACATGTAAGTGAGAGGCTGATTGGTTAGTTCTTTATCTCTCACAATTTTATCTCTCTCCAAGCTTTGATAAATACCATTATATCCTGCGATTTTTTTTTTCTCCCACAAAAGTGCAGACAAAACCGCAGGTTTCAGCACGTCACATGGGCTTCATATGTTTTTAATTTACATTGAGGTTAAGCACAAAATGTCATTTGATGTAAAGTGCTCTGAGCAGATACACTCTGTCTACTTCGGGATGTGTATATAATTATAGAACGTTACATGCTTCAAAAATGTAAAACAGCTATTTCTAATGTACTATTAAAACTATTCCAAAGTGATCATTTGTTAAAGGATTATAATGGAGGGCAGTGGTTCACCTTATTCCTTTCCCCAATGCAGTGCTTCCATTGCAATGCCAACGTGGGTCTTATTACAGTTCTCAGAGTTAGAATCCATTAATTATTTCCCCAAAGCTAATCCCCATCACAAAGCAAAGTATTAAATCTCTACCAGAGGTCCAAAATAGTTATCAACTGCCGTGTTTTCTGTCTAGCTGAACCAGAAAATCAGATCTGTTCTATGATCTGAAAAATTAAAATGAAAGAAGACGTTGAATGATGTATTATCTCTAGAGATGTGCTGAATTTAGGGGTTTCTGAGTCGAATCGAGTCAAAGGTTGGAATCACTCTGGGTTACGAGTCGAACCGAGGGCCTGATTCAGACCCACCCACGAGCGGCTGTCCGCTCGCAAGTGGGTCGATGTTGTGCACTGAGCATGCGCACGACGGAGGGAGCTCCGTCGTGCGCATGCGCCAGACGCGACAAGCGAAGGAAAGTCCTTCGCTCGTTGTGTCTGATCAAAGGGGGCGTGCTGTCGATGTTGATTGACAGCACGCCCCCTTTGGTAGGCGTGCCGGGGGCGTGCCTCCCTGACGGGGGAGTTCCCACGGGAACGCCTCCCGTCAGAAGCCGGCCGACTGACATCACTAGTGATGTCAGTGGGAGTGATTTTGGCTCTGATAGAGCCAAAATCACTCCAGAGCTAGCGGTTGAAAACCTCAACCGCAGGCTCCGGCTCGCAATTTCGATGGTCGCGATGGTCACGACCATCGCGGCCATCAAAATGCACGCTCGTATAGCCTGTGGGTGGTGACCCACAGCTATACGAGCGTCCAGGAGGACGCTCCATTTTCATGGAGGCCGGCCCTCATTCAGAGCGTGCGCTCTGCTCAGAGCGTACGGCTCTGAATGAGGGCCCGAGTTCTGGTTCAGTTCTGCAGCAGGGCCTGCTTTAGAGATAGACGGATTTGCTGAGTCGCACATAAGCTTCTGTGCAACTCCGTCCATCTCCGATGCAAATGCATAAGGAGTCGGACGACACCTCCATGCTCCATTTGCGATCCCAGCACTGTGACCGATGTCATAGGCTGGAATCACCATCGCAAACCATCCCGATCGATGGTCATGATGGTTGCTCCTTGGATCAGGGCTGCGGGAGCTGAAGCTTCCTGCAGCCTGACCGTTTGCTAGTCACGTAAGAGACCAGGAGTCTGCAGCCACCAATGCAGAACCTGGCCTCGTCCCTCCCGGAAATTGGGGGATGACGCCCCCGTTTCTGGGAACGGTGGCAAGGCACTCCCCCGCTTTGACCCCCAAATGCTGTAGCACGTCAATCATGCTGTGACTTGGGGGGAGGTCTGCGAGTGAGATCACAGGACCCGTTCTGCACATGCGCAGAACGGATCCGGCGCAGACCCCTCAGCATCGAAGATGTACGTTAATCATCGGATTACCGTACATCTCTAAATCAGACCCTCAGTTCTGATCTCGGATTTAAAAAACGTACTCTGGTTTTAGATTGCATGTAAGCAGGTCCAAATTACACCATTTTATCTGTTTTAATTATTTTCATTGATTTTTTAGGAATCCAAAACTGAACCAAACACTTGAGGGTGGTTTTGCCAAAATCAACACACGATGATTAATTAGAACCAAAACACAGGGGTCCGCTCACATCTCAAATTATCACATGGAGGAACAATATATGTTAACAATATATGATATTTACAAGAGGAAGTTATTAAAAGTGTATCCATCTCTTAGCCACCATGGAGGAAGCCATTATCTTGAACCAATATAAGTTAGAATACAGGTTTGTGCCCCATGTGTCAGTGATCTTTAATTCCTCGTAAATTGGTATGGTCTAATTCCGCTTACAACAATTGCACCAAAACGTAGAATGAGGCAAATATTTTGTGGAACATTTTCGAAAACTTTGCTCACCTCTAAAAATAATAATAGTAAAAAAAAACACCCTTGTTCCTCTTTAGTTTTTGTTTTTTGTTGTTGTTTTTGATGTTTTTTTCCCTTTTTCTAGTCTTTGGGTTCCTGTTGTACCTATACAATATGTGTAGTTGTAATCTTGCCATTCTTCTTTTGAAAATATACAATGTGACAGGTTATTTTCTTACACCTCTTTGTTCAGAGTAATAGTTTTATTTATCTGACTCCATTTACAAAACCCATTACAAAAAAAATATTACAATTATACAATTATATTGTAACCATTTCGCTGCCCACGCAAGCTTTTAGCAATGACACCGCTACATTTTGCAACATTGGTATTAGAGATTGTGAGATCACAACTGTGTATGGTGAAACGCCAATGAAAAGGAAACTACACATTATATCAATCCTATTTTTTTGATATGTATAATCTCTGTGAATTATTAACAGTTTCAGATCATTAGAAAATAAAAACACGAAACCGCCAAACTAAGGTAGGTCAGAGGCAAAACTGTTTTTCAAGTTACAGAGAATGGCAATGGGTCCCATTGAGGGAACATCTGCAGAATGGGAGATATTTTTGCCAATCTTGCCCCTGAATTTATTCCCTGGTTAACAGTTATAAGTACTTTGAGTTTTAATATAAATAAGTAAATATTCCTTTGTTGAAATGCTGTCAAAGCAGCAGATTTGAGAATCCATGATAGTGTTGCCATCAGTTCACTGAACAGTTTGGGTACGGGTCCTGGCACTCAGGATCCTGGCTCTCAGAATTCTAATGCCGGAGACCCAATTGAGTTATAATACCGACACCTGCCGGTAAGTACCCTAACCCTAACTCTAAATCTAACCCTCCCTCCCTGCAGCCTAAACCTAACCCTCCTCCCCCGCAGCCTAAACCTAACCCTCCCCCTAGTGCCTAATCCCTAATCCTAACCCTCCTCCTAACCCCAATACTTACCGTGGTGATGTCAGCAGTTGGTACGCTGGCGCAGGGACTGTGACTGGTGTCAGGATTTTTGCGCTGGCATGTTTAGCGCCGGCATCCCGCCCACCTGGGATTTTAACTACGTACCCCACTGAACAGTCGATGGTTGCAGCTTCCATTCCCATCTCTACTTGTTAGCTGGAGAGTAGCACCAGTATCAGGAAGTGTATTAATCAATCCCCAGATGTGATAGATGTGCAATAATCATAGCTATTATAGTTTGGGTGGGGAGTTTATTGGCAAAAATATTTGTAATTAAAATGTAATATAAATTTCACCTTAAAGGGCAACTCCATTCAAAAAGGATGAAAATAAACCTCAGATACACACTTTTGGTTTTTAGTTGACAGGTTTGTTTCTGATTTTCAATTTTAAGCACCTCCTTGGTGGACATGCTTAGTAAAAAAGTTATAGCCTATACTGTGTGTAGCAGGTTAAGGGCCTGATTCAGACCCACTCACAAGCGGCTGTCCGCTCGCAAGTGGGTCGATGTTGTGCACTGAGCATGCGCACGACGGCGAGAGCTCCGTCGTGCGCATGCGCCAGACGCGACGAGCGAAGGACTTTCCTACGCTCGTTGTGTCTGATCAAAGGGGGCGTGCTGTCGATGTTGATTGACAGCACGCCCCCTTTGGTGGGCGTGCCGGGGGCGTGCCTCCCTGACGGGGGCGTTCCCAAGGGAACGCCTACCGTCAGAAGCCGGCCCACTGACATCACTAGTGATGTCAGTGGGAGTGATTTTGGCTCTGATAGAGCCAAAATCACTCCGGGCCTTGCGGTTGAAAAACTCAACCGCAGGCTCCGGCTCGCAGTGGCGATGGTCGCGATGGTCAAGACCATCGCGGCCATCAAACTGCACGCTCGTATAGGCTGTGGGTGGTGACCCACAGCTATATGAGCGTACAGGAGGACGCTCCATAATTATGGAGGGCAGCCCTCATTCAGAGTGTGCGCTCTGCTCAGAGCGTACGGCTCTGAATGAGGGCCTAAATACCTGCAAATATTTAGCAAATTAGGGCAAATATGCTGATTATGGGCCTGATTTAGATTTGGGAAAGAGCAAGTAAAGATACCCAGACATCTGCGATGGATTGCCACGATCCTGCGATGCGATCGGAAATGCCGATCTGCCGGGTGGAAATGCCGGGCAGCCACCATCGATGTTCAGCGATCCGTCGCAGGATCGCTGAAATTTTACATGTTAAATGTCCCCGATTAGACAATAACGATCATTTCTTGATCACGATCGTCAAATAGGGAAAATCCAACATTTTGAATTTCTGTGATTAAAAGGATGCCGAGTTGCAGCATCGCGGGATCGCGGCAATCCATCGCAGATGGATGGGTACCTTAACTGTACATCATGGTAAAACCATGCTGCACTGCAGGTGGGGCAGATATAACATGTGCAGAGACAAAAATCTAAATTGCAGTGTAACAATAAAGCTGTTGAAAATTTGTGGCTTACATGCAAAAGCAGACGGTATTTACCCTGCATGCCAAACATTCCCAAATCTGAATCAGGCCCTATGAGATGGAGGGACTGGGTCAACAAAATTGGGGCAGGTGGGAGGTATAAAACCATGAGATATTGAACACATTCAGGGAACTGGTGGCAAAAAAAGCCACATTTACGCCTTGTATTTTTATTAATGCCTTCCCCAACAGTTATCTGACCCTGCTCGGTATCAGGGTTATTCCTGGGTCGCCTTTAGTCTGAATGGCATAACCAGGGTCTCGATGGCTCTGATTGGCTGGCTCAATGGCGCTTGGAGATGACATAATCGCCAAGAGTCCACTGCTGCCTGACGGAATACCCGGGTCACTACCATCCCCGGGTCTGGTGTGAAGGGTGATGACCCAAGAATAACCCAGGTCGTCACCCATGTGTAAAAGGGGTAGCCCGGCTTCAACCCGTGCTCTGTGTCCCAGGTCCGAGTCGGTTGGGAGCCGGGACTTTATGTGTGAAAGTGGTAGTATTCTTGTTATTATCCATCACTGCAATACATGGGCAGTATCCTTTGCAATACAAACAAGCAATAAGCAGCACTAATGATAGGCAATAAACACAATTTAATAATGATATATCAATTGAACAATAAAAACTCAGTACTGAGTAAATAGAACCAACAAAAATGTCAAATATTGGTGTCATGAATAATTAGTAGTCTAAAATGGCACAAATCTTATAAACCCTGTAGGCACTGGATACTTCAGCATAAAAAGTGGTATGCACCGGGCAGAGAGACATTCAAAAAATGGCAAGAAATCCAGCTGTATTGTAGGTATATTACCAGCTTGTATCAAGATGGTGAGGACCCAGGGTAGGGAATCCTCCAACGCATTTCACTACATAAGAGCAGCTTTTTCAAGCCTTGAAAAAGCTACTCCTACGCAGTGAAACGCATTGGTGGTTCCCTACCCTGGTTGTTGGCACCTGTCATTTTGGATATCAGCACTTCACTCTTCATTGGAGCACCGTTCTTTGACTTTGGGACTTTGTGCAACATTTCCAGTGCCGGTCATTATGAGGCTTCATCCAATTGCGTTGGAACATTGCTGACTGTAATACCATCGCTAATTATAAGATCCTCACCATCTTGATACAAGCCGGTAATATAACTACAATACAACTGGATTTCTTGCCATTTTTTGAATGACTCTCTGCCCGGTGCATACCACTTTTTATGCTGAAGTATCCAGTGCCTACAGGGCTTATAAGATTTGTGCCGTTTTAGACTACTTTATTGATTATTCATGATGTCATACACCAATATTTTAAATTTTTTTTGTATTGGTTCTATTTACTATTTATTCTTTATAGTATCCTTTGAAAATGGTAAATAAAGTCTATTTTTGGTAGCACTGTGTCGTTTTGATCTGCTTTCACAGTAATATAATACCTTTCTATTAAAATGTTAAAATTTCATGTTTTGCGTACGAAAGATATTTTAATCACCTGTAAAAGTTACAGCAATTCAACTATAGATCTTGTGTGTTTTTCTACTGTAAGTCACTGTAAAAGAAACTGTGGTAAATTATTTCAGCAAATGTAAATAGCATTTAACGCAACTGCATGGAAAAAGTCAGCTTCCAGATTTTAATGGCAATTCATGAATCTTTTAAATTATAAATCAATAAATACTTAATTCAGTAATAGAATTCATCTAAATATTTAATCAGCTGTACGCAGCAGGACTCTCTCTCCTGTGATGGAACAGTGCTTCATGACTGAGAAGTAAGGTTCCTTCAGCTTGTTAAATAATCCAGCCAGGGGAAAAAAAAATCAGTATTTTTCATTTACATCACACAGGACAAACACTATTTATTTAGTTTAATAACTTTTTTTTTTTACTGTTGGAACAAAAGTTTAAGGAGATTTCCAACCAGTAATTGCCTTTATTCCTACAGTATTTCCCTTCCACTGCCCCCTAGCTAAATGAATGGTGGGTCAATTGCGCAGAGCTGTCTGCCGTTCCTCGGAACAGCTGGTCAAAGTTGGGATTCTGGGCCTGATTCAGAGCCGCTCGTAAGCGGCCGCTCGTTCGCTATGAGCGATGTTCGCACAACTACGCATGCGTATGGGTCGTAATGCACATGCGCAAACCAGTCATTGCGGTCGGAAATCGAGGGCTCGCAAAACAGCGAGGGGCTGCTATTTTCATTGACAGAATGTACCGTTTGTGGGTGGTAACAGGGGAAGGTGCTTGAAAACGGGGGAGTGGAGATCCGAACGCAGGCGTGCCTAACGGTAAAAAGGGCGTTTAATGGGAGTGCATAATTAGTAAAGGAGCGTCATCGACCACGTCACTTGGTTGTCTTTTAGCCTGAACTGCTCGCAGTGATAGCGGTAAGAAAAACCTACCACAAGCACTGCGAGCAGTTCAGATGCCTTTCGATGTACCCGATTAATCTAATAAATCCCGGAGATGACGTGTGATGCGAACGGCAAAGTGGCATCTTTACAAAATAGCGAGCGCATTTTTCGTTCGCTCACTCAGACATAGAGGCGTCAACAAACCGCAAAGAGCGAGCGCTCAATTTAAATAGCCGGCCCCTTTTTTGGAACGACCGTTCGCAAATAGCGTCCGGCTCTGAATCAGGCCCAGTGTGCAGAGAGAATTGAAAAGAAAAAGGCATATTTTAGATACAATTTGCAACTCGGTTTTCCTGATATACGAAAAGACCCAAACTTTCGAGTCAAATCGAGTCGTAGTTCAGAATAACTTTGGGGTTCCGAGTATAACTGAGTCCCAGCTTGGGGCTGCTTTCATTTTCGGAACGCGGATTCAAAAACCGAACTCAGGTTTTTGTAAACGGGTCCAAATGACATAATTTTAGCTGGTTTTATCATTTTTTCATAGATTATTATTGATTTTTAATTAATCAAAAACTGAACAAAAACACTTAAGGGTGGTTTTGCCAAAATCAAAATGCAATGATGAATTAGAACCAAAACTTGGGTGTCCGCACACATCGCTAATTTTAAACATATGTGGTAGCAAGTATCCCTGGTAAACAGCATTTGTCACCTACTCACTGCTGAGGCAGCCATTTTGTGTGATGAATCAGTGGTTCATAAATACTGGTAATCAGAGTAGGATTGAGAACCCATGTGGCCCCAAGCAAAATACGGGTTTTGGCCCCTTGTGTTCATCACAAAAAAAACAAAACATGAGGAATTAGAGCCCAAACCATTAAAACAGGCCTAGATCAGTGTTTCCCAAGCTCTGGCCTCAGAGTTCTCTAACAGTCCTGGATTTAAGTATATCCATGCTTGTGCGCAGTTGACTAAGTTAGTCTTTAAGAACCTTATTCAGAGGTGGACGCTGCCCTGTTTCGGTGGCAAATTTCCGATGTATTTTTCTCTGTGCATGCACCGAAGCCGCAGAGAGCATGTGCCGCGGCTCCGGTCGCAGCGTGTTGTTAGCCGTAGCCTGGTTGGTTTTGGGAGAGTAACGAAGCGCTTTTCTAAAAAAAAACGTAGGCGTGCCAAAACCAGCGACTGCGTCCGCGGATGCAGGTTCACTGGCCTGGACAGCTTAGTTGTGTCATACATTCTGAGCAAGCTTAGGGTTGCCCAGATGTCAGA
This sequence comes from Taudactylus pleione, assembly GCA_031769625.1. Classification (NCBI taxonomy): domain Eukaryota; kingdom Metazoa; phylum Chordata; class Amphibia; order Anura; family Myobatrachidae; genus Taudactylus; species Taudactylus pleione. Next base: position 21,083 of record JAUIMM010002885.1, read on the forward strand.
TGGTTTCCATGATGCTACATCTCCGGACGTAGCCAGCGGCTCTGCTTAGCCAGCAGTTGGCGCCGTTTTACAAAGGACAGCTCCTGCGGAATTTGCAAAATTTCTCAGATCCGCTGCAGGCGGAGGTGCTGCTGCGAGCCGGACTGCTTCCGCCTCTGTATCAGGCCCTAAGTCATTTTGATCTAACCACCAGTGTACAAGCATGGGCATCCCTAAAAACTAGACTATAATGGGGCTCTGAGGACAGAGTTGGTGAAACAGTGGGTTAGATAATCTGGGACCTTGATTGCCCAATTGGCCCTAGGCAGGATCATGGATTGAATGGAGGCCAACCTGGAGATGCTGGAATCACCATGCACTTATTTGTCAATACATTTTTGTTCAGTGAATTTATAGAATGGTTCCCATGCATATTATTTCAGCACCAGGGGGTCTCTGTACTAAGCCCTGAAGAGAGATAAAGTGAATGGAGATAAAGCAACCAATCAGCTCCTAACGGTCATTTTTTTAAACTAAGGGGTCTATTTACTAAGCCTTGGATGGAGATAAAGTACCAGCCAATCAGCTCCTAACCACCATGTCACAGGCTGTGTTTGAACAATGACAGTTAGGAGCTGGTTGGTTGGAACTTTATCTCCATCAACTCTGTCTTAGTGAATTGACCCCACAGCCTGTAGAGTGACAGTTTGGGAGCTGATTGGTTTGTACTTTATCTCTCTGCCAATGCTTAGCACATAGACCTCCAGATGCCTTTAGAAGAAAAGTGTCCAATGTGGGGATGTTGCCTTTACATGATAACCTGGGTGTGGATTAATAGATAGACAGTAAAAAGGTAGACAATGTCTAGATAGACACCAGTTGTTAAACAGTCAATAAGTCGACTGGGACAAAAGGTCGACAGGGACAATTGGTTGACAGACTAAATGTCGACATGTAAGAAGGTTGACATGTACACATGGTCACAGGGTCCAAAGGTCGACGTGGTAATGGTCAATGTGAAAAGGGTCGACTCATGATTTTTTGTTTTGATTTTTAGCCCTAATCTTCTCCCTATCGTGGGTGTAGGTGCCAGAACCTAATGTCCCTTCTAGCACCTAACCCTAATCCTCCGGTAAGTGCCTTACCCTGCCTCCTGGTGCCTAACCATCGGGGTAGGTGTCTGACCCTAACTATCACTTCTAGTGCCTAACCCTAACCCTCCAGTAAGTGCCTAACCCTGCCTCCTGGTGCCTAACCCTAATCCGAAAAATAAAATAAAAATCATGTGTTGACCATTTTTGTGTCGACCATGTTCAAATCAAACTTTTTTGACCATGCCGACCATTTTTACCTGTCGACCTTCTCGCATGTCGACCTTTGGTGTGTCAACCTTTTG
>JAUIMM010002886.1:0-92811 GCA_031769625.1 Taudactylus pleione
CACAAACACACAAAAACACACACAAAAACACACCCAAAAACACAAAAAAACACACACAAAAACAAACAAACACAAAAACACAAAAAAACACACAAAAACAAACACACACACAAAAACAAACACAAAAACACACACAAAAACAAACACACACAAAAACACAAAAAAACACACAAAAACAAACACGCACACAAAAACACAAACACAAAAACAAACACACACAAAAACACACACAAAAACACACAAAAACAAACACACACACAAAAACACACACAAAAACACAAAAAAACACACAAAAACAAACACACACACAAAAACACACACACAAAAACAAACAAACACACAAAAACACACAAAAACAAACACACACAAAAACAAAAACAAACACAAAAACACACAAAAACAAACACACACACAAAAACACACACACACAAAAACAAACACACACACAAAAACACACACACAAAAACAAACACACACACAAAAACACACACACACAAAAACACACACAAAAACACACAAAAATAAAAACACACACAAAAACACACAAAAACAAAAACGCAAACAAACACACAAAAACACACACAAAAACACACAAAAACACACACACAAAAACAAACACAAAAACACACACAAAAACAAACACACACAAAAACACACACAAAAACAAAGACACATACAAACGCACAAAAACACATAAAAAAACACACAAAAACAAACAAACACACAAAAACACAAACACAAAAACAAACACACACACAAACACACACAAAAACAAACACACACACAAACACACAAAAACACACACATAAATACACAAAAACAAACACACACACAAAAACACACACACACACAAAAACAAACACACACACACAAACACACTCACACAAAAACAATCACACACGAAAACACACACAAAAACAAACACACACAAACACACAAAAACACACACAAAAATACACAAAAACAAACACACACACAAAAACACACACACACACACACACACACACACACACACACACACACACACAAACACACACAAACACACTCACAAAAACAAAAACACACACAAAAATACACAAAAACAAACACACACACAAAAACACACACACAAAAACACACAAAAACACACACAAAAACAAAAACACACACAAAAACACAAAAAAACAAACACACACACAAAAACACACACAAACACACAAAACCACACACAAAAACACACAAAACACACACAAAAACAAAAACACACACAAAAACACACAAAAACAAACACACACACAAAAACACACACACACAAACACACAAAAACACACACAAAAACAAACACACACACAAACACACACAAACACACACAAAAACAAACACACACACAAACACTCAAAAACACACACATAAATACACAAAAACAAACACACATACAAAAACACACACACACAAACACACAAAAACACATGCAAAAACACACAAAAACAAACACACACACAAAAACACACACAAAAACACACACAAAAACACATGCAAAAACAAACACACACAAAAACACACAAAAAAACACACAAAAACAAACACACACACAAAAACACAACCACAAAAACAAACACACACAAACACACACACACACAAACACAGAAAAACACACACAAAAACACACACAAAAACAAAACACACACACAAAAACACACACACAAAAACAAACACACACACAAAAACACACACACAAAAACAAACACACACACAAAAATACACAAAAACAAACACACACAGAAAAACACACACAAAAACAAAAACAAACACAAAAACACACAAAAACAAACACACACACAAAAACACACACAGAACAACAAACACACACACACAAAAACACACACACACAAACACACAAAAACAAACACGCAAACAAACACACAAAAACACACACAAAAACAAACACACACACAAAAACACACAACAACACACACACAAAAACACACACAAAAACAAACACAAACACAAAAACACACACACACAAAAACAAACACACACACAAAAACACACACACACAAACACAGAAAAACACACACAAAAACACACACAAAAACAAAAACACACACAAAAACACCCACACAAAAACAAACACAAAAACACACACAAAAACACACACACACACAAAAACCCACAAAAACACACAAAAACAAACACACACACAAAAACACACACAAAAACAAAAACACACACAAAAACACACAAAAACAAACACACACACAAAAACACACACACACAAACACACAAAAAAACACACAAAAACACACACAAAAACACACAAAAACACACACAAAAACACACACAAAAACACACAAAAACACACACACAAAAACAAACACACAAAAACACACAAAAACAAACACACAAAAACACACCCAAAAACACACCCCAAAACACACACAAAAACACAAACACAAAAACAAACACACACAAAAACACACACAAAAACACACAAAAACAAACACACACACAAAAACACACACACACAAACACACAAAAATACATGCAAAAACAAACACACACACAAACACACAAAAACACACATAAAACACACAAAAACAAACACACACAAACACACTCAAACACACACAAAAACAAACACACAAAAACACACAAAAACACACAAAAACAAACACACACACAAAAACACACACACACACAAAAATACACACACACACAAAAACAAACACACACACACAAAAACACACACAAAAACACACAAAAACAAACACACACTCAAAAACACACACAAACACACAAAAACACACACAAAAACACACACAAAAACACACAAAAACACACACAAAAACACAAAAAAACACACAAAAAAAACCACACACACAAAAACAAACACAAAAACACACACAAAAACAAACACACACAAAAACAAACACACACAAAAACACAAAAAACACACAAAAACAAACACACACAAAAACACACACACAAACACACAAAAACACACAAAAACACAGAAAAACAAACACACACAAACACACTCAAACACACACAAAAACAAACACACAAAACACACAAAAACACACAAAAACAAACACACACACAAAAACACACACACACACAAAAACACACACACACACACAAAAACACACACAAAAACACACACAAAAACACACACAAAAACACAAAAAAACACACAAAAACAAACACACACACAAAAACAAACACAAAAACACACACAAAAACAAACACACACAAAAACAAACACACACAAAAACACAAAAAAACACACAAAAACAAACACGCACACAAAAACACAAACACAAAAACAAACACACACAAAAACACACACAAAAACACACAAAAACAAACACACACACAAAAACACACACACAAACACACAAAAACACACAAAAACAAACACACACACAAAAACACACACACACACACACAAACAAACACACACACAAAAACACACACACACAAAAACAAACACACACAAAAACACACACAAAAACAAAAACAAACACAAAAACACACAAAAACAAACACACACACAAAAACACACACACACACAAAAACAAACACACACACAAAAACACACACACACACAAAAACAAACACACACACAAAAAAACACACACACAAAAACACACAAAAACACACAAAAATAAAAACACACACAAAAACACACACACAAAAACACACAAAAAAACACACACAAAAACACACAAAAACACACACAAAAACAAAAACACACACAAAAACACAAAAAACAACACACACACAAAAACAAACACAAAAACACACACAAAAACAAACACACACAAAAACACAAAAAACACACAAAAACAAACACGCACACAAAAACACAAACACAAAAACAAACACACACAAAAACACACACAAAAACACACAAAAACAAACACACACACAAAAACACACACACAAACACACAAAAACAAACACACAAAACACACACATAAATACACAAAAACAAACACACATACAAAAACACACACACACAAACACACAAAAACACATGCAAAAACACACAAAACAACACACACACACAAAAACACACACAAAAAACACACCCAAAAAACACACCCAAAAACACACACAAAAACACATGCAAAAAACAAACACACACACAAAAACACACACACACAAAAACAAACTCACAAAAACAAACACAAAAAACACACACAAAAACAAACACACACAAAAACACACAAAAAACCACACAAAAACAAACACACACACAAACACTCAAAAACACACACATAAATACACAAAAATAAACACACATACAAAAACACACTCACACAAACACACAAAAACACATGCAAAAAACACACAAAAACAAACACACACAGAAAAACACACACAAAAACACACCCAAAAAACACACACAAAAACACATGCAAAAACAAACACACACACAAAAACCACACACACACACAAAAACAAACTCACAAAAACAAACACAAAAACACACACAAAAAACAAACACACACAAAAACACACAAAAAAACACACAAAAACAAACACACACACAAAAACACAAACACAAAAACAAACACACACAAAAACACACACACACAAACACAGAAAAACACACACAAAAACACACACAAAAACAAAACACACACACAAAAACACACACACAAAAACAAACACACACACAAAACACACACACACAAAAACAAACACACACACAAAAACACACACAAAAACAAAAACAAACACAAAAACACACAAAAAACAAACACACACAAAAACACACACAAAAACACACAAAAACAAACACACACACAAAAACACACACACAAACACACAAAAACAAACACACACACAAACACTCAAACACACACACATAAATACACAAAAACAAACACACATACAAAAACACACACACACAAACACACAAAAAACACATGCAAAAACACACAAAAACAAACACACACACAAAAACACACACAAAAAACACCCAAAAACACACCCAAAAACACACACAAAAACACATGCAAAAACAAACACACACACAAAAACACACACACACAAAAACAAACTCACAAAAACAAACACAAAAACACACACAAAAACAAACACACACAAAAACACACAAAAAAAACACACAAAAACAAACACACACACAAACACTCAAAAACACACACATAAATACACAAAAACAAACACACATACAAAAAACACATACACACAAACACACAAAAACACATGCAAAAACACACAAAAACCAACACGTACACAAAAAACACACACAAAAACACACCCAACAACACACACAAAAACACATGCAAAAACAAACACACACACAAAAACACACACACACAAAAACAAACACACACAAAAACACACACACACAAACACAGAAAAAACACACAGAAAAACACACACAAAAACAAACACACACACAAAAACACACACACAAAAACACACACACACAAAAACAAACACACACACAAAAACACACACAAAAACAAAAACAAACACAAAAACACACAAAAACAAACACACACAAAAACACACACAGAACAACAAACACACACACACAAAAACACACACACACAAACACACAAAAACAAACACGCAAACAAACACACAAAAACACACACAAAAACAAACACACACACAAAAACACACAAAAAAAACACACACAAAAACAAACACACCAAAACACACACAAAAACAAACACACACACAAACACACACAAAAACAAACACACAAAAACACACACAAAAACAACACAAACACAAAAACACACACACACAAAAACAAACACACACACAAAAAAACACACACACAAACACAGAAAAACACACACAAAAACACACACAAAAACACACAAAAATAAAAACACACACAAAAACACACACACACAAACACACACAAAAACACACACAAAAACACACAAAAACACACACACAAAAACAAACACACTAAAACACACACAAAAACAAACACACACAAACACACACAAAAACAAACACACAAAAACACACACCAAACACAAACACAAAAAAACACACACACAAAAACAAACAAAAACACAAAAACACACACACACAAAAAGAAACACACACACAAAAACACACACAAAAACACACAAAAATAAAAACACACACAAAAACACACACACACAAACACACACAAAAACACACACAAAAACACACAAAAACACACACAAAAACAAAAACACACACAAAAACACAAAAAAACACACAAAAACAAACACACACACACAAAAACAAACACAAAAACACACACAAAAACAAACACACACAAAAACACAAAAAAAAAACACAAAAACAAACACACACACAAAAACACAAACACAAAAACAAACACACACAAAAACACACACAAAAACACACAAAAACAAACACACACACAAAAACACACACACAAACACACAAAAACAAACACACACACAAACGCTCAAAAACACACACATAAATACACAAAAACAAACACACATACAAAAACACACACACACAAACACACAAAAACACATGCAAAAACACACAAAAACAAACACACACACAAAAACACACACAAAAACACACCCAAAAACACACCCAAAAACACACACAAAAACACACACACACAAAAACAAACTCACAAAAACAAACACAAAAACACACACAAAAACAAACACACACAAAAACACACAAAAAAACACACAAAAACAAACACACACACAAACACTCAAAAACACACACATAAATACACAAAAACAAACACACATACAAAAACACACACACACAAACACACAAAAACACATGCAAAAACACACAAAAACAAACACACACACAAAAACACACACAAAAACACACCCAAAAACACACACAAAAACACATGCAAAAACAAACACACACACAAAAACACACACACACAAAAACAAACACACACAAAAACACACACACACAAACACAGAAAACACACACAAAAACACACACAAAAACAAAACACACACACAAAAACACACACACAAAAACAAACACACACACAAAAACACACACACACAAAAACAAACACACACACAAAAACACACACACACAAAAACAAACACACACACAAAAACACACACAAAAACAAAAACAAACACAAAAACACACAAAAACAAACACACACACAAAAACACACACAGAACAACAAACACACACACACAAAAACACACACACACAAACACACAAAAACAAACACGCAAACAAACACACAAAAACACACACAAAAACAAACACACACACAAAAACACACAAAAACACACACACACAAAAACAAACACACCAAAACACACACAAAAACAAACACACACACAAACACACACAAAAACAAACACACAAAAACACACACAAAAACAAACACAAACACAAAAACACACACACACAAAAACAAACACACACACAAAAACACACACAAAAACACACACACAAAAACACCCACACAAAAACAAACACAAAAACACACACAAAAACACACACACACAAAAACCCACAAAAACACACAAAAACAAACACAAAAACAAACACACACACAAACACTCAAAAACACACACATAAATACACAAAAACAAACACACACACAAAAACACACACACACAAACACACAAAAACACACACAAAAACACACACAAAAACACACACAAAAACACACAAAAACACACACACAAAAACAAACACACAAAAACACACACAAAAACAAACACACACACAAACACACAAAAACACACAAAAACAAACACACAAAAACACACCCAAAAACACACACAAAAACACACACAAAAACACAAACACAAAAACAAACACACACAAAAACACACACAAAAACACACAAAAACAAACACACACACAAAAACACACACACACAAACACACAAAAACACATGCAAAAACAAACACACACACAAACACACAAAAACACACATAAAACACACAAAAACAAACACACACAAACACACTCAAACACACACAAAAACAAACACACAAAAACACACAAAAACACACAAAAACAAACACACACACAAAAACACACACACACACAAAAACACACACACACACACAAAAACAAACACACACACACACACACACACACACACAAAAACACACACAAAAACACACAAAAACAAACACACACTCAAAAACACACACACACAAACACACAAAAACACACACAAAAACACACACAAAAACACAAAAAAACACACACAAAAACAAACAAACACAAAAACACAAAAAAACACACAAAAACAAACACACACACAAAAACAAACACAAAAACACACACAAAAACAAACACACACAAAAACACAAAAAAACACACAAAAACAAACACGCACACAAAAACACAAACACAAAAACAAACACACACAAAAACACACACAAAAACACACAAAAACAAACACACACACAAAAACACACACAAAAACACAAAAAAACACACAAAAACAAACACACACACAAAAACACACACACAAAAACAAACAAACACACAAAAACACACAAAAACAAACACACACAAAAACAAAAACAAACACAAAAACACACAAAAACAAACACACACACAAAAACACACACACACAAAAACAAACACACACACAAAAACACACACACAAAAACAAACACACACACAAAAACACACACACACACACAAACACACACAAAAACACACAAAAATAAAAACACACACAAAAACACACAAAAACAAAAACGCAAACAAACACACAAAAACACACACAAAAACACACAAAAACACACACACAAAAACAAACACAAAAACACACACAAAAACAAACACACACAAAAACACACAAAAACACACACAAAAACAAACACACACAAACGCAAAAAAAACTCACAAAAAAACACACAAAAACAAACAAACACACAAAAACACAAACACAAAAACAAACACACACACAAACACACACAAAAACAATCACACACACAAACACACAAAAACACACACATAAATACACAAAAACAAACACACACACAAAAACACACACACACAAAAACAAACACACACACACAAACACACTCACACAAAAACAATCACACACGAAAACACACACAAAAACAAACACACACAAACACACAAAAACACACACAAAAATACACAAAAACAAACACACACACAAAAACACACACACACAAACAAACACACACACACAAACACACTCATAAAAACAAAAACACACACAAAAATACACAAAAACAAACACACACACAAAAACACACACACAAAAACACACAAAAACACACACAAAAACAAAAACACACACAAAAACACAAAAAAACAAACACACACACAAAAACACACACAAACACACAAAACCACACACAAAAACACACAAAAACACACACAAAAACAAAAACACACACAAAAACACACAAAAACAAACACACACACAAAAACACACACACACACAAACACACAAAAACACACACAAAAACAAACACACACACAAACACACACATTAACAAACACACACACAAACACTCAAAAACACACACATAAATACACAAAAACAAACACACATACAAAATCACACACACACAAACACACAAAAACACATGCAAAAACACACACACAAAAACACACACAAAAACACACACAAAAACACATGCAAAAACAAACACACACAAAAACACACAAAAAAACACACAAAAACACAAACACAAAAACAAACACACACAAAAACACACACACACAAACACAGAAAAACACACACAAAAACACACACAAAAACAAAACACACACACAAAAACACACACACAAAAACAAACACACACACAAAAACACACACACACAAAAACAAACACACACACAAAAACACACACACACAAAAACAAACACACACACAAAAACAAAAACAAACACAAAAACACACACAGAACAACAAACACACACACACAAAAACACACACACACAAACACACAAAAACAAACACGCAAACAAACACACAAAAACACACACAAAAACAAACACACACACAAAAACACGCAAAAACACACACACAAAAACAAACACACCAAATCACACACAAAAACAAACACACACACAAACACACACAAAAACAAACACACAAAAACACACACAAAAACAAACACAAACACAAAAACACACACACACAAAAACAAACACACACACAAAAACACACACACACAAACACAGAAAAACACACACAAAAACACACACAAAAACAAAAACACACACAAAAACACACACACACACAAAAACAAACACACACACAAAAACACACACAAAAACACACAAAAATAAAAACACACACAAAAACACACACACACAAACACACACAAAAACACACACAAAAAAACACAAAAACACACACAAAAACACAAAAAAACACACAAAAACAAACACACACACAAAAACAAACACAAAAACACACACAAAAACAAACACACACAAAAACACAAAAAAACACACAAAAACAAACACACACACAAAAACACAAACACAAAAACAAACACACACAAAAACACACAAAAAAACACACAAAAACAAACACACACACAAAAACACACACACAAACACACAAAAACAAACACACACACAAACACTCAAAAACACACACATAAATACACAAAAACAAACACACATACAAAAACACACACACACAAACACACAAAAACACATGCAAAAACACACAAAAACAAACACACACACAAAAACACACACAAAAACACACACAAAAACACATGCAAAAACAAACACACACAAAAACACACAAAAAAACACACAAAAACAAACACACACACAAAAACACACACAAAAACACACACAAAAACACAAAAAAACACACAAAAACAAACACACACACAAAAACAAACACACACAAAAACACAAAAAAACACACAAAAACAAACACGCACACAAAAACACAAACACAAAAACAAACACACACAAAAACACACACAAAAACACACAAAAACAAACACACACACAAAAACACACACACAAACACACAAAAACACACAAAAACAAACACACACACAAAAACACACACACACACAAACAAACACACACACAAAAACACACACACACAAAAACAAACACACACAAAAACACACACAAAAACAAAAACAAACACAAAAACACACAAAAACAAACACACACACAAAAACACACACACACAAAAACAAACACACACACAAAAACACACACACACACAAAAACAAACACACACACAAAAACACACACACACAAAAACAAACACACACACAAAAACACACAAAAACACACAAAAATAAAAACACACACAAAAACACACACACACAAACACACACAAAACACACACAAAAACACACAAAAACACACACAAAAACAAAAACACACACAAAAACACAAAAAACAACACACACACAAAAAAAAACACAAAAACACACACAAAAACAAACACACACAAAAACACAAAAAACACACAAAAACAAACACGCACACAAAAACACAAACACAAAAACAAACACACACAAAAACACACACAAAAACACACAAAAACAAACACACACACAAAAACACACACACAAACACACAAAAACAAACACACACACAAACACTCAAAAACACACACATAAATACACAAAAACAAACACACATACAAAAACACACACACACAAACACACAAAAACACATGCAAAAACACACAAAAACAAACACACACACAAAAACACACACAAAAACACACCCAAAAACACACCCAAAAACACACACAAAAACACATGCAAAAACAAACACACACACAAAAACACACACACACAAAAACAAACTCACAAAAACAAACACAAAAACACACACAAAAACAAACACACACAAAAACACACAAAAAACCACACAAAAACACACACACACAAACACAGAAAAACACACACAAAAACACACACAAAAACAAAACACACATACAAAAACACACTCACACAAACACACAAAAACACATGCAAAAACACACAAAAACAAACACACACAGAAAAACACACACAAAAACACACCCAAAAACACACACAAAAACACATGCAAAAACAAACACACACACAAAAACACACACACACACAAAAACAAACTCACAAAAACAAACACAAAAACACACACAAAAACAAACACACACAAAAACACACAAAAAAACACACAAAAACAAACACACACACAAAAACACAAACACAAAAACAAACACACACAAAAACACACACACACAAACACAGAAAAACACACACAAAAACACACACAAAAACAAAACACACACACAAAAACACACACACAAAAACAAACACACACACAAAAACACACACACACAAAAACAAACACACACACAAAAACACACACAAAAACAAAAACAAACACAAAAACACACAAAAACAAACACACACAAAAACACACACAAAAACACACAAAAACAAACACACACACAAAAACACACACACAAACACACAAAAACAAACACACACACAAACACTCAAACACACACACATAAATACACAAAAACAAACACACATACAAAAACACACACACACAAACACACAAAAACACATGCAAAAACACACAAAAACAAACACACACACAAAAACACACACAAAAACACACCCAAAAACACACCCAAAAACACACACAAAAACACATGCAAAAACAAACACACACACAAAAACACACACACACAAAAACAAACTCACAAAAACAAACACAAAAACACACACAAAAACAAACACACACAAAAACACACAAAAAAACACACAAAAACAAACACACACACAAACACTCAAAAACACACACATAAATACACAAAAACAAACACACATACAAAAACACACACACACAAACACACAAAAACACATGCAAAAACACACAAAAACCAACACGTACACAAAAACACACACAAAAACACACCCAAAAACACACACAAAAACACATGCAAAAACAAACACACACACAAAAACACACACACACAAAAACAAACACACACAAAAACACACACACACAAACACAGAAAAACACACACAAAAACACACACAAAAACAAACACACACACAAAAACACACACACACAAAAACAAACACACACACAAAAACACACACACACAAAAACAAACACACACACAAAAACACACACAAAAACAAAAACAAACACAAAAACACACAAAAACAAACACACACAAAAACACACACAGAACAACAAACACACACACACAAAAACACACACACACAAACACACAAAAACAAACACGCAAACAAACACACAAAAACACACACAAAAACAAACACACACACAAAAACACACAAAAACACACACACAAAAACAAACACACCAAAACACACACACAAACACACAAAAACAAACACACACACAAACACTCAAAAACACACACATAAATACACAAAAACAAACACACATACAAAAACACACACACACAAACACACAAAAACACATGCAAAAACACACAAAAACAAACACACACACAAAAACACACACAAAAACACACCCAAAAACACACCCAAAAACACACACAAAAACACATGCAAAAACAAACACACACACAAAAACACACACACACAAAAACAAACTCACAAAAACAAACACAAAAACACACACAAAAACAAACACACACAAAAACACACAAAAAACCACACAAAAACACACACACACAAACACAGAAAAACACACACAAAAACACACACAAAAACAAAACACACATACAAAAACACACTCACACAAACACACAAAAACACATGCAAAAACACACAAAAACAAACACACACAGAAAAACACACACAAAAACACACCCAAAAACACACACAAAAACACATGCAAAAACAAACACACACACAAAAACACACACACACACAAAAACAAACTCACAAAAACAAACACAAAAACACACACAAAAACAAACACACACAAAAACACACAAAAAAACACACAAAAACAAACACACACACAAAAACACAAACACAAAAACAAACACACACAAAAACACACACACACAAACACAGAAAAACACACACAAAAACACACACAAAAACAAAACACACACACAAAAACACACACACAAAAACAAACACACACACAAAAACACACACACACAAAAACAAACACACACACAAAAACACACACAAAAACAAAAACAAACACAAAAACACACAAAAACAAACACACACAAAAACACACACAAAAACACACAAAAACAAACACACACACAAAAACACACACACAAACACACAAAAACAAACACACACACAAACACTCAAACACACACACATAAATACACAAAAACAAACACACATACAAAAACACACACACACAAACACACAAAAACACATGCAAAAACACACAAAAACAAACACACACACAAAAACACACACAAAAACACACCCAAAAACACACCCAAAAACACACACAAAAACACATGCAAAAACAAACACACACACAAAAACACACACACACAAAAACAAACTCACAAAAACAAACACAAAAACACACACAAAAACAAACACACACAAAAACACACAAAAAAACACACAAAAACAAACACACACACAAACACTCAAAAACACACACATAAATACACAAAAACAAACACACATACAAAAACACACACACACAAACACACAAAAACACATGCAAAAACACACAAAAACCAACACGTACACAAAAACACACACAAAAACACACCCAAAAACACACACAAAAACACATGCAAAAACAAACACACACACAAAAACACACACACACAAAAACAAACACACACAAAAACACACACACACAAACACAGAAAAACACACACAAAAACACACACAAAAACAAACACACACACAAAAACACACACACACAAAAACAAACACACACACAAAAACACACACACACAAAAACAAACACACACACAAAAACACACACAAAAACAAAAACAAACACAAAAACACACAAAAACAAACACACACAAAAACACACACAGAACAACAAACACACACACACAAAAACACACACACACAAACACACAAAAACAAACACGCAAACAAACACACAAAAACACACACAAAAACAAACACACACACAAAAACACACAAAAACACACACACAAAAACAAACACACCAAAACACACACAAAAACAAACACACACACAAACACACACAAAAACAAACACACAAAAACACACACAAAAACAAACACAAACACAAAAACACACACACAAAAACAAACACACACACAAAAACACACACACACAAACACAGAAAAACACACACAAAAACACACACAAAAACACACAAAAATAAAAACACACACAAAAACACACACACACAAACACACACAAAAACACACACAAAAACACACAAAAACACACACAAAAACAAACACACCAAACACACACAAAAACAAACACACACAAACACACACAAAAACAAACACACAAAAACACACACAAAAACAAACACAAACACAAAAACACACACACACAAAAACAAACACAAACACAAAAACACACACACACAAAAACAAACACACACACAAAAACACACACAAAAACACACAAAAATAAAAACACACACAAAAACACACACACACAAACACACACAAAAACACACACAAAAACACACAAAAACACACACAAAAACAAAAACACACACAAAAACACAAAAAAACACACAAAAACAAACACACACACACAAAAACAAACACAAAAACACACACAAAAACAAACACACACAAAAACACAAAAAAACACACAAAAACAAACACACACACAAAAACACAAACACAAAAACAAACACACACAAAAACACACACAAAAACAAACACACACACAAAAACACACACACAAACATACAAAAACAAACACACACACAAACGCTCAAAAACACACACATAAATACACAAAAACAAACACACATACAAAAACACACACACACAAACACACAAAAACACATGCAAAAACACACAAAAACAAACACACACACAAAAACACACACAAAAACACACCCAAAAACACACCCAAAAACACACACAAAAACACACACACACAAAAACAAACTCACAAAAACAAACACAAAAACACACACAAAAACAAACACACACAAAAACACACAAAAAAACACACAAAAACAAACACACACACAAACACTCAAAAACACACACATAAATACACAAAAACAAACACACATACAAAAACACACACACACAAACACACAAAAACACATGCAAAAACACACAAAAACAAACACACACACAAAAACACACACAAAAACACACCCAAAAACACACACAAAAACACATGCAAAAACAAACACACACACAAAAACACACACACACAAAAACAAACACACACAAAAACACACACACACAAACACAGAAAAACACACACAAAAACACACACAAAAACAAAACACACACACAAAAACACACACACAAAAACAAACACACACACAAAAACACACACACACAAAAACAAACACACACACAAAAACACACACACACAAAAACAAACACACACACAAAAACACACACAAAAACAAAAACAAACACAAAAACACACAAAAACAAACACACACACAAAAACACACACAGAACAACAAACACACACACACAAAAACACACACACACAAACACACAAAAACAAACACGCAAACAAACACACAAAAACACACACAAAAACAAACACACACACAAAAACACACAAAAACACACACACACAAAAACAAACACACCAAAACACACACAAAAACAAACACACACACAAACACACACAAAAACAAACACACAAAAACACACACAAAAACAAACACAAACACAAAAACACACACACACAAAAACAAACACACACACAAAAACACACACAAAAACACACACACAAAAACACCCACACAAAAACAAACACAAAAACACACACAAAAACACACACACACAAAAACCCACAAAAACACACAAAAACAAACACAAAAACAAACACACACACAAACACTCAAAAACACAAACATAAATACACAAAAACAAACACACACACAAAAACACACACACACAAACACACAAAAACACACACAAAAACACACACAAAAACACACACAAAAACACACAAAAACACACACACAAAAACAAACACACAAAAACACACACAAAAACAAACACACACACAAACACACAAAAACACACAAAAACAAACACACAAAAACACACCCAAAAACACACACAAAAACACACACAAAAACACAAACACAAAAACAAACACACACAAAAACACACACAAAAACACACAAAAACAAACATACACACAAAAACACACACACACAAACACACAAAAACACATGCAAAAACAAACACACACACAAACACACAAAAACACACAAAAACAAACACACACAAACACACTCAAACACACACAAAAACAAACACACAAAAACACACAAAAACACACAAAAACAAACACACACACAAAAACACACACACACAAAAACACACACACACACACACAAAAACAAACACACACACACACACACACAAAAACACACACAAAAACACACAAAAACAAACACACACTCAAAAACACACACACACAAACACACAAAAACACACACAAAAACACACACAAAAACACAAAAAAACACACACAAAAACAAACAAACACAAAAACACAAAAAAACACACAAAAACAAACACACACACAAAAACAAACACAAAAACACACACAAAAACAAACACACACAAAAACACAAAAAAACACACAAAAACAAACACGCACACAAAAACACAAACACAAAAACAAACACACACAAAAACACACACAAAAACACACAAAAACAAACACACACACAAAAACACACACAAAAACACAAAAAAACACACAAAAACAAACACACACAAAAACACACACACAAAAACAAACAAACACACAAAAACACACAAAAACAAACACACACAAAAACAAAAACAAACACAAAAACACACAAAAACAAACACACACACAAAAACACACACACACAAAAACAAACACACACACAAAAACACACACACAAAAACAAACACACACACAAAAACACACACACACACACAAACACACACAAAAACACACAAAAATAAAAACACACACAAAAACATACAAAAACAAAAACGCAAACAAACACACAAAAACACACACAAAAACACACAAAAACACACACACAAAAACAAACACAAAAACACACACAAAAACAAACACACACAAAAACACACAAAAACACACACAAAAACAAACACACACAAACGCACAAAAACACACAAAAAAACACACAAAAACAAACAAACACACAAAAACACAAACACAAAAACAAACACACACAAACACACACAAAAACAATCACACACACAAACACACAAAAACACACACATAAATACACAAAAACAAACACACACACAAAAACACACACACACAAAAACAAACACACACACACAAACACACTCACACAAAAACAATCACACACGAAAAAACACACACAAAAACAAACACACACAAACACACAAAAACACACACAAAAATACACAAAAACAAACACACACACAAAAACACACACACACACACAAACAAACACACACACACACACAAACACACTCATAAAAACAAAAACACACACAAAAATACACAAAAACAAACACACACATAAAAACACACACACAAAAACACACAAAAACACACACAAAAACAAAAACACACACAAAAAAACAAACACACACACAAAAACACACACAAACACACAAAACCACACACAAAAACACACAAAAACACACACCAAAAACAAAAACACACACAAAAACACACAAAAACAAACACACACAAAAACACACCACACACACACAAACACACAAAAAACACACACAAAAAACAAACACACACACAAACACACACAAACACACACATTAACAAACACACACACAAAACACTCAAAAAACACACACATAAATAACACAAAAACAAACACACATACAAAATCACACACACACAAACACACAAAAAACACATGCAAAAACACACACACAAAAACACACACAAAAACACACACAAAAACACATGCAAAAACAAACACACACAAAAACACACAAAAAAACACACAAAAACACAAACACAAAAACAAACACACACAAAAACACACACACACAAACACAGAAAAACACACACAAAAACACACACAAAAACAAAACACACACACAAAAACACACACACAAAAACAAACACACACACAAAAACACACACACACAAAAACAAACACACACACAAAAACACACACACACAAAAACAAACACAAACACAAAAACACACACAAAAACAAAAACAAACACAAAAACACACAACAACAAACACACACACAAAAACACACACAGAACAACAAACACACACACACAAAAACACACACACACAAACACACAAAAACAAACACGCAAACAAACACACAAAAACACACACAAAAACAAACACACACACAAAAACACACAAAAACACACACACAAAAACAAACACACCAAATCACACACAAAAAACAAACACACACACAAACACACACAAAAACAAACACACAAAAACACACACAAAAACAAACACAAACACAAAAACACACACACACAAAAACAAACACACACACAAAAACACACACACACAAACACAGAAAAACACACACAAAAACACACACAAAAACAAAAACACACACAAAAAACACACACACACAAAAACAAACACACACACAAAAACACACACAAAAACACACAAAAATAAAAACACACACAAAAACACACACACACAAACACACACAAAAACACACACAAAAAAACACAAAAACACACACAAAAACAAAAACACACACAAAAACACAAAAAAACACACAAAAAACAAACACACACACAAAAACAAACACAAAAACACACACAAAAACAAACACACACAAAAACACAAAAAAACACACAAAAACAAACACACACACAAAAACACAAACACAAAAACAAACACACACAAAAACACACACAAAAACAAACACACACACAAAAACACACACAAAAACAAACACACAAAAACACACACAAAAACAAACACACACACAAAAACACACAAAAACACACACACACAAAAACAAACACACCAAAACACACACAAAAACAAACACACACACAAACACACACAAAAACAAACACACAAAAACACACACAAAAACAAACACAAACACAAAAACACACACACACAAAAACAAACACACACACAAAAACACACACAAAAACACACACACAAAAACACCCACACAAAAACAAACACAAAAACACACACAAAAACACACACACACAAAAACCCACAAAAACACACAAAAACAAACACAAAAACAAACACACACACAAACACTCAAAAACACAAACATAAATACACAAAAACAAACACACACACAAAAACACACACACACAAACACACAAAAACACACACAAAAACACACACAAAAACACACACAAAAACACACACACAAAAACAAACACACAAAAACACACACAAAAACAAACACACACACAAACACACACAAAAACAAACACACAAAAACACACCCAAAAACACACACAAAAACACACACAAAAACACAAACACAAAAACAAACACACACAAAAACACACACAAAAACACACAAAAACAAACACACACACAAAAACACACACACACAAACACACAAAAACACATGCAAAAACAAACACACACACAAACACACAAAAACACACATAAAACACACAAAAACAAACACACACAAACACACTCAAACACACACAAAAACAAACACACAAAAACACACAAAAACACACAAAAACAAACACACACACAAAAACACACACACACAAAAACACACACACACACACACAAAAACAAACACACACACACACACACACACAAAAACACACACAAAAACACACAAAAACAAACACACACTCAAAAACACACACACAACACACAAAAACACACACAAAAACACACACAAAAACACAAAAAAACACACACAAAAACAAACAAACACAAAAACACAAAAAAACACACAAAAACAAACACACACACAAAAACAAACACAAAAACACACACAAAAACAAACACACACAAAAACACAAAAAAACACACAAAAACAAACACGCACACACAAAAACACAAACACAAAAACAAACACACACAAAAACACACACAAAAACACACAAAAACAAACACACACACAAAAACACACACAAAAACACAAAAAAACACACAAAAACAAACACACACACAAAAACACACACACAAAAACAAACAAACACACAAAAACACACAAAAACAAACACACACAAAAACAAAAACAAACACAAAAACACACAAAAACAAACACACACACAAAAACACACACACACAAAAACAAACACACACACAAAAACACACACACAAAAACAAACACACACACAAAAACACACACACACACACAAACACACACAAAAACACACAAAAATAAAAACACACACAAAAACATACAAAAACAAAAACGCAAACAAACACACAAAAACACACACAAAAACACACAAAAACACACACACAAAAACAAACACAAAAACACACACAAAAACAAACACACACAAAAACACACAAAAACACACACAAAAACAAACACACACAAACGCACAAAAACACACAAAAAAACACACAAAAACAAACAAACACACAAAAACACAAACACAAAAACAAACACACACAAACACACACAAAAACAATCACACACACAAACACACAAAAACACACACATAAATACACAAAAACAAACACACACACAAAAACACACACACACAAAAACAAACACACACACACAAACACACTCACACAAAAACAATCACACACGAAAACACACACAAAAACAAACACACACAAACACACAAAAACACACACAAAAATACACAAAAACAAACACACACACAAAAACACACACACACACACAAACAAACACACACACACAAACACACTCATAAAAACAAAAACACACACAAAAATACACAAAAACAAACACACACACAAAAACACACACACAAAAACACACAAAAACACACACAAAAACAAAAACACACACAAAAACACAAAAAAACAAACACACACACAAAAACACACACAAACACACAAAACCACACACAAAAACACACAAAAACACACACAAAAACAAAAACACACACAAAAACACACAAAAACAAACACACACAAAAACACACACACACACACAAACACACAAAAACACACACAAAAACAAACACACACACAAACACACACAAACACACACATTAACAAACACACACACAAACACTCAAAAACACACACATAAATACACAAAAACAAACACACATACAAAATCACACACACACAAACACACAAAAACACATGCAAAAACACACACACAAAAACACACACAAAAACACACACAAAAACACATGCAAAAACAAACACACACAAAAACACACAAAAAAACACACAAAAACACAAACACAAAAACAAACACACACAAAAACACACACACACAAACACAGAAAAACACACACAAAAACACACACAAAAACAAAACACACACACAAAAACACACACACAAAAACAAACACACACACAAAAACACACACACACAAAAACAAACACACACACAAAAACACACACACACAAAAACAAACACACACACAAAAACACACACAAAAACAAAAACAAACACAAAAACACACAAAAACAAACACACACACAAAAACACACACAGAACAACAAACACACACACAAAAACACACACACACAAACACACAAAAACAAACACGCAAACAAACACACAAAAACACACACAAAAACAAACACACACACAAAAACACACAAAAACACACACACAAAAACAAACACACCAAATCACACACAAAAACAAACACACACACAAACACACACAAAAACAAACACACAAAAACACACACAAAAACAAACACAAACACAAAAACACACACACACAAAAACAAACACACACACAAAAACACACACACACAAACACAGAAAAACACACACAAAAACACACACAAAAACAAAAACACACACAAAAACACACACACACAAAAACAAACACACACACAAAAACACACACAAAAACACACAAAAATAAAAACACACACAAAAACACACACACACAAACACACACAAAAACACACACAAAAAAACACAAAAACACACACAAAAACAAAAACACACACAAAAACACAAAAAAACACACAAAAACAAACACACACACAAAAACAAACACAAAAACACACACAAAAACAAACACACACACAAACACACAAAAACACACAAAAACAAACACACACACAAAAACACAAACACAAAAACAAACACACACAAAAACACACACAAAAACAAACACACACACAAAAACACACACACAAACACACAAAAACAAACACACACACAAACACTCAAAAACACACACATAAATACACAAAAACAAACACACATACAAAAACACACACACACAAACACACAAAAACACATGCAAAAACACACAAAAACAAACACACACACAAAAACACACACAAAAACACACCCAAAAACACACCCAAAAACACACACAAAAACACATGCAAAAACAAACACACACACAAAAACACACACACACAAAAACAAACTCACAAAAACAAACACAAAAACACACACAAAAACAAACACACACAAAAACACACAAAAAACCACACAAAAACAAACACACACACAAACACTCAAAAACACACACATAAATACACAAAAACAAACACACATACAAAAACACACACACACAAACACACAAAAACACATGTAAAAACACACAAAAACAAACACACACACAAAAACACACACAAAAACACACCCAAAAACACACACAAAAACACATGCAAAAACAAACACACACACAAAAACACACACACACAAAAACAAACACACACAAAAACACACACACACAAACACAGAAAAACACACACAAAAACACACACAAAAACAAAACACACACACAAAAACACACACACAAAAACAAACACACACACAAAAACACACACACACAAAAACAAACACACACACAAAAACACACACAAAAACAAAAACAAACACAAAAACAAACACGCAAACAAACACACAAAAACACACACAAAAACAAACACACACACAAAAACACACAAAAACACACACACAAAAACAAACACACCAAAACACACTCAAAAACAAACACACACACAAACACACACACAAAAACACACAAAAACACACACACAAAAACAAACACACCAAAACACACACAAAAACAAACACACACACAAACACACACAAAAACAAACACACAAAAACACACACAAAAACAAACACAAACACAAAAACACACACACACAAAAACAAACACACACACAAAAACACAAACACACAAACACAGAAAAACACACACAAAAACACACACAAAAACAAAAACACACACAAAAACACACACACAAAAACACCCACACAAAAATAAACACAAAAACACACACAAAAACACACACACACAAAAACCCACAAAACACACACACACAAAAACACACACAAAAACACACAAAAACAAACACTAAAACAAACACACACACAAACACTCAAAAACACACACATAAATACACAAAAACAAACACACACACAAAAACACACACACACAAACACACAAAAACACACACAAAAACACACAAAAACACACACAAAAACACACACAAAAACACACAAAAACACACACACAAAAACAAACACACAAAAACACACACAAAAACAAACACACACACAAACACACAAAAACACACAAAAACAAACACACAAAAACACACACAAAAACACAAACACAAAAACAAACACACACAAAAACACACACAAAAACACACAAAAACAAACACACACACAAAAACACACACACACAAACACACAAAAACACATGCAAAAACAAACACACACACAAACACACAAAAACACACATAAAACACACAAAAACAAACACACACAAACACACTCAAACACACACAAAAACAAACACACAAAAACACACAAAAACACACAAAAACAAACACACACACAAAAACACACACACACACAAACACACACACACACACACAAACACACACAAAAACACACAAAAACAAACACACACTCAAAAACACACACACACAAACACACAAAAACACACACAAAAACACACACAAAAACACAAAAAAACACACACAAAAACAAACAAACACAAAAACACAAAAAAACACACAAAAACAAACACACACACAAAAACAAACACAAAAACACACACAAAAACAAACACACACAAAAACACAAAAAAACACACAAAAACAAACACGCACACAAAAACACAAACACAAAAACAAACACACACAAAAACACACACAAAAACACACAAAAACAAACACACACACAAAAACACACACAAAAACACAAAAAAACACACAAAAACAAACACACACACAAAAACACACACACAAAAACACACACACAAAAACAAACATACACACAAAAACACACAAAAACAAACACACACAAAAACAAAAACAAACACAAAAACACACAAAAACAAACACACACACAAAAACACACACACACAAAAACAAACACACACACAAAAACACACACAAAAACAAACACACACACAAAAACACACACACACAAAAACACACACAAAAACACACAAAAATAAAAACACACACAAAAACACACAAAAACAAAAACGCAAACAAACACACAAAAACACACACAAAAACACACAAAAACACACACACAAAAACAAACACAAAAACACACACAAAAACAAACACACACAAAAACACACAAAAACACACACAAAAACAAACACACACACAAACGCACAAAAACACACAAAAAACACACAAAAACAAACAAACACACAAAAACACAAACACAAAAACAAACACACACACAAACACACACAAAAACAATCAAACACACAAACACACAAAAACACACACATAAATACACAAAAACAAACACACACACAAAAACACACACACACAAAAACAAACACACACACACAAACACACTCACACAAAAACAATCACACACGAAAACACACACAAAAACAAACACACACAAACACACAAAAACACACACAAAAATACACAAAAACAAACACACACACAAAAACACACACACACACACAAACAAACACACACACACACACAAACACACTCATAAAAACAAAAACACACACAAAAATACACAAAAACAAACACACACACAAAAACACACACACAAAAACACACAAGAACACACACAAAAACAAAAACACACACAAAAACACCAAAAAACAAACACACACACAAAAACACACACAAACACACAAAACCACACACAAAAACACACAAAAACACACACAAAAACAAAAACACACACAAAAACACACAAAAACAAACACACACACAAAAACACACACACACACACATTAACAAACACACACACAAACACTCAAAAACACACACATAAATACACAAAAACAAACACACATACAAAAACACACACACACAAACACACAAAAACACATGCAAAAACACACACACAAAAACACACACAAAAACACACACAAAAACACATGCAAAAACAAACACACACAAAAACACACAAAAAAACACACAAAAACAAACACACACACAAAAACACAAACACAAAAACAAACACACACAAAAACACACACACACAAACACAGAAAAACACACACAAAAACACACACAAAAACAAAACACACACACAAAAAAACACACAAAAACAAAAACACACACAAACACACAAAACCACACACAAAAACACACAAAAACACACACAAAAACAAAAACACACACAAAAACACACAAAAACAAACACACACACAAAAACACACACACACACAAACACACAAAAACACACACAAAAACAAACACACACACAAACACACACAAACACACACATTAACAAACACACACACAAACACTCAAAAACACACACATAAATACACAAAAACAAACACACATACAAAAACACACACACACAAACACACAAAAACACATGCAAAAACACACACACAAAAACACACACAAAAACACACACAAAAACACACACAAAAACAAAACACACACACAAAAACACACACACAAAAACAAACACACACACAAAAACACACACACACAAAAACAAACACACACACAAAAACACACACACACAAAAACAAACACACACACAAAAACACACACAAAAACAAAAACAAACACAAAAACACACAAAAACAAACACACACACAAAAACACACACAGAACAACAAACACACACACACAAAAACACACACACACAAACACACAAAAACAAACACGCAAACAAACACACAAAAACACACACAAAAACAAACACACACACAAAAACACACAAAAACACACACACAAAAACAAACACACCAAAACACACACAAAAACAAACACACACACAAACACACACAAAAACAAACACACAAAAACACACACAAAAACAAACACAAACACAAAAACACACACACACAAAAACAAACACACACACAAACACAGAAAAACACACACAAAAACACACACACAAAAACAAACAAACACACAAAAACACACAAAAACAAACACACACAAAAACAAAAACAAACACAAAAACACACAAAAACAAACACACACACAAAAACACACACACACAAAAACAAACACACACACAAAAACACACACAAAAACAAACACACACACAAAACACACACACACAAAAACACACACAAAAACACACACAAAAACACAAAAAAACACACAAAAACAAACACACACACAAAAACACACACACAAAAACACACACACAAAAACAAACAAACACACAAAAACACACAAAAACAAACACACACAAAAACAAACACAAAAACACACAAAAACAAACACACACACAAAAACACACACACACAAAAACAAACACACACACAAAAACACACACAAAAACACACACAAAAACAAAAACAAACACAAAAACAAACACGCAAACAAACACACAAAAACACACACAAAAACAAACACACACACAAAAACACACAAAAACACACACACAAAAACAAACACACCAAAACACACTCAAAAACAAACACACACACAAACACACACACAAAAACACACAAAAACACACACACAAAAACAAACACACCAAAACACACACAAAAACAAACACACACACAAACACACACAAAAACAAACACACAAAAACACACACAAAAACAAACACAAACACAAAAACACACACACACAAAAACAAACACACACACAAAAACACAAACACACAAACACAGAAAAACACACACAAAAACACACACAAAAACAAAAACACACACAAAAACACACACACAAAAACACCCACACAAAAATAAACACAAAAACACACACAAAAACACACACACACAAAAACCCACAAAAACACACACACAAAAACACACACAAAAACACACAAAAACAAACACAAAAACAAACACACACACAAACACTCAAAAACACACACATAAATACACAAAAACAAACACACACACAAAAACACACACACACAAACACACAAAAACACACACAAAAACACACAAAAACACACACAAAAACACACACAAAAACACACAAAAACACACACACAAAAACAAACACACAAAAACACACACAAAAACAAACACACACACAAACACACAAAAACACACAAAAACAAACACACAAAAACACACACAAAAACACAAACACAAAAACAAACACACACAAAAACACACACAAAAACACACAAAAACAAACACACACACAAAAACACACACACACAAACACACAAAAACACATGCAAAAACAAACACACACACAAACACACAAAAACACACATAAAACACACAAAAACAAACACACACAAACACACTCAAACACACACAAAAACAAACACACAAAAACACACAAAAACACACAAAAACAAACACACACACAAAAACACACACACACACAAACACACACACACACACACACACACAAACACACACAAAAACAAACACACACTCAAAAACACACACACACAAACACACAAAAACACACACAAAAACACACACAAAAACACAAAAAAACACACACAAAAACAAACAAACACAAAAACACAAAAAAACACACAAAAACAAACACACACACAAAAACAAACACAAAAACACACACAAAAACAAACACACACAAAAACACAAAAAAACACACAAAAACAAACACGCACACAAAAACACAAACACAAAAACAAACACACACAAAAACACACACAAAAACACACAAAAACAAACACACACACAAAAACACACACAAAAACACAAAAAAACACACAAAAACAAACACACACACAAAAACACACACACAAAAACACACACACAAAAACAAACAAACACACAAAAACACACAAAAACAAACACACACAAAAACAAAAACAAACACAAAAACACACAAAAACAAACACACACACAAAAACACACACACACAAAAACAAACACACACACAAAAACACACACAAAAACAAACACACACACAAAAACACACACACACAAAAACACACACAAAAACACACAAAAATAAAAACACACACAAAAACACACAAAAACAAAAACGCAAACAAACACACAAAAACACACACAAAAACACACAAAAACACACACACAAAAACAAACACAAAAACACACACAAAAACAAACACACACAAAAACACACAAAAACACACACAAAAACAAACACACACACAAACGCACAAAAACACACAAAAAACACACAAAAACAAACAAACACACAAAAACACAAACACAAAAACAAACACACACACAAACACACACAAAAACAATCAAACACACAAACACACAAAAACACACACATAAATACACAAAAACAAACACACACACAAAAACACACACACACAAAAACAAACACACACACACAAACACACTCACACAAAAACAATCACACACGAAAACACACACAAAAACAAACACACACAAACACACAAAAACACACACAAAAATACACAAAAACAAACACACACACAAAAACACACACACACACACAAACAAACACACACACACACACAAACACACTCATAAAAACAAAAACACACACAAAAATACACAAAAACAAACACATACATAAAAACACACACACAAAAACACACAAGAACACACACAAAAACAAAAACACACACAAAAACACAAAAAAACAAACACACACACAAAAACACACACAAACACACAAAACCACACACAAAAACACACAAAAACACACACAAAAACAAAAACACACACAAAAACACACAAAAACAAACACACACACAAAAACACACACACACACACAAACACACAAAAACACACACAAAAACAAACACACACACAAACACACACAAACACACACATTAACAAACACACACACAAACACTCAAAAACACACACATAAATACACAAAAACAAACACACATACAAAAACACACACACACAAACACACAAAAACACATGCAAAAACACACACACAAAAACACACACAAAAACACACACAAAAACACATGCAAAAACAAACACACACAAAAACACACAAAAAAACACACAAAAACAAACACACACACAAAAACACAAACACAAAAACAAACACACACAAAAACACACACACACAAACACAGAAAAACACACACAAAAACACACACAAAAACAAAACACACACACAAAAAAACACACAAAAACAAAAACACACACAAACACACAAAACCACACACAAAAACACACAAAAACACACACAAAAACAAAAACACACACAAAAACACACAAAAACAAACACACACACAAAAACACACACACACACAAACACACAAAAACACACACAAAAACAAACACACACACAAACACACACAAACACACACATTAACAAACACACACACAAACACTCAAAAACACACACATAAATACACAAAAACAAACACACATACAAAAACACACACACACAAACACACAAAAACACATGCAAAAACACACACACAAAAACACACACAAAAACACACACAAAAACACACACAAAAACAAAACACACACACAAAAACACACACACAAAAACAAACACACACACAAAAACACACACACACAAAAACAAACACACACACAAAAACACACACACACAAAAACAAACACACACACAAAAACACACACAAAAACAAAAACAAACACAAAAACACACAAAAACAAACACACACACAAAAACACACACAGAACAACAAACACACACACACAAAAACACACACACACAAACACACAAAAACAAACACGCAAACAAACACACAAAAACACACACAAAAACAAACACACACACAAAAACACACAAAAACACACACACAAAAACAAACACACCAAAACACACACAAAAACAAACACACACACAAACACACACAAAAACAAACACACAAAAACACACACAAAAACAAACACAAACACAAAAACACACACACACAAAAACAAACACACACACAAAAACACACACACACAAACACAGAAAAACACACACAAAAACACACACAAAAACAAAAACACACACAAAAACACACACACAAAAACACCCACACAAAAACAAACACAAAAACACACACAAAAACACACACACACACACACACACAAAAACCCACAAAAACACACAAAAACAAACACACACACAAAAACACACACAAAAACAAAAACACACACAAAAACACACAAAAACAAACACACACACAAAAACACACACACACAAACACACAAAAAACACACAAAAACCCACACAAAAACACACAAAAACACACACAAAAACACACACAAAAACACACAAAAACACACACACAAAAACAAACACACAAAAACACACACAAAAACAAACACACACACAAACACACAAAAACACACAAAAACAAACACACAAAAACACACCCAAAAACACACCCAAAAACACACACAAAAACACAAACACAAAAACAAACACACACAAAAACACAAAAAAACACACAAAAACAAACACACACACAAAAACACACACACACAAACACACAAAAACACATGCAAAAACAAACACACACACAAACACACAAAAACACACATAAAACACACAAAAACAAACACACACAAACACACTCAAACACACACAAAAACAAACACACACACAAAAACACACACACACACAAAAACACACACACACACAAAAACAAACACACACACACACACAAAAACACACACAAAAACACACAAAAACAAACACACACTCAAACACACACACACACACAAACACACAAAAACACACACAAAAACACACACAAAAACACACAAAAACACACAAAAACACAAAAAAACACACAAAAACAAACACACACACAAATACAAACACAAAAACACACACAAAAACAAACACACACAAAAACAAACACACACAAAAACACAAAAAAACACACAAAAACAAACACGCACACAAAAACACAAACACAAAAACAAACACACACAAAAACACACACAAAAACACACAAAAACAAACACACACACAAAAACACACACACAAACACACAAAAACACACAAAAACAAACACACACACAAAAACACACACACACACAAACAAACACACACACAAAAACACACACACACAAAAACAAACACACACAAAAACACACACAAAAACAAAAACAAACACAAAAACACACAAAAACAAACACACACACAAAAACACACACACACAAAAACAAACACACACACAAAAACACACACACAAAAACAAACACACACACAAAAACACACACACACAAAAACAAACACACACACAAAAACACACACAAAAACACACAAAAATAAAAACACACACAAAAACACACACACACAAACACACACAAAAACACACACAAAAACACACAAAAACACACACAAAAACAAAAACACACACAAAAACACAAAAAAACACACAAAAACAAACACACACACAAAAACAAACACAAAAACTCACACAAAAACAAACACACACAAAAACACAAAAACACACAAAAACAAACACGCACACAAAAACACAAACACAAAAACAAACACACACAAAAACACACACAAAAACACACAAAAACAAACACACACACAAAAACACACACACAAACACACAAAAACAAACACACACACAAACACTCAAAAACACACACATAAATACACAAAAATAAACACACATACAAAAACACACACACACAAACACACAAAAACACATGCAAAAACACACAAAAACAAACACACACACAAAAACACACACAAAAACACACCCAAAAACACACCCAAAAACACACACAAAAACACATGCAAAAACAAACACACACACAAAAACACACACACACAAAAACAAACTCACAAAAACAAACACAAAAACACACACAAAAACAAACACACACAAAAACACACAAAAAACCACACAAAAACCCACACAAAAACAAACACACACACAAACACTCAAAAACACACACATAAATACACAAAAACAAACACACATACAAAAACACACACACACACAAAAACACATGCAAAAACACACAAACACACACACAAAAACACACACAAAAACACACCCAAAAACACACACAAAAACACATGCAAAAACAAACACACACACAAAAACACACACACACAAAAACAAACTCACAAAAACAAACACAAAAACACACACAAAAACAAACACACACAAAAACACACAAAAAAACACACAAAAACAAACACACACACAAACACTCAAAAACACACACATAAATACACAAAAACAAACACACATACAAAAACACACACACACAAACACACAAAAACACATGCAAAAACACACAAAAACCAACACGTACACAAAAACACACACAAAAACACACCCAAAAACACACACAAAAACACATGCAAAAACAAACACACACACAAACAGGAGTACAGGGTGTCACACATATATAGGGGTACAGGGTGTCACACACACAGGGGTACTGGGTGTCACACACACACACGGGTACAGGGTGTCACATACACAGGGGTACAGGGTGTCACATACACAGGGGTACAGGGTGTCACATACGCACAGGGGTACAGGGTGTGACATACACAGGGGTACAGGGTGTCACACACACACACACAGGGGTACAGGGTGTCATATACACAGGGGTACAGGGTGTCATACACACACAGGGGTAGAGGGTGTCACATACACAGGGTTACAAGGTGTCACACACACACAGGGGTACAGGCTGTCACATACACAGGGGTACAGGGTGTCACATACACACAGAGGGGTACAGGGTGTCACATACACACAGGGGTACAGGGTGTCACATACACAGGGGTACAGGGTGTCACACACACAGGGGTACAGGGTGTCACACACACACAGGGGTTCAGGGTGTCACATACACAGGGGTACAGGGTGACACTTACACAGGGGTACAGGGTGTCACATACACAGGGGTAGAGGGTGTCACACACACACACAGGAGTACAGGGTGTCACACATACATAGGGGTACAGGATGTCACGCACAGGGGTACAGTGTGTCACACACACACACACAGGAGTAGAGGGTGTCACACATACACAGGGGTACAGGGTGTCACACACACAGGGGTACAGGGTGTCACACACACACAGGGGTACAGAGTGTCACATACACAGGGGTACAGGGTGTCACATACACAGGGGTACAGGGTGTCACATACGCACAGGGGTACAGGGTGTCACATACACAGGGGTACAGGGTGTCACACACACACAGGGGTACAGGGTGTCATATACACAGGGGTACAGGGTGTCAAACACACACAGGGGTACAGGGTGTGACATACACAGGGGTACAATGTGTCACACACACACACACACACGGGTACAGGGTGTCACACACACACACAGGGTACATGGTGTCACACACACAGGGGTACAGGGTGTCACATACACAGGGGTACAGGGTGTCACACACACACAGGAGTACAGGGTGTCACATACACAGGGGTACAGGGTGTCACATACACAGGAGTACAGGGTGTCACATACAAACAGGAGTACAGGGTGTCACATACACAGGGGTACAGGGTGTCACATACACACAGGGGTTCAGGGTGTCACACACACACAGGAGTACAGGGTGTCACATACACAGGGGTACAGCATGTCACACACACACAGGAGTACAGGGTGTCACATACACAGGGGAACAGGGTGTCACACACAC
The DNA here is from genome assembly GCA_031769625.1 of Taudactylus pleione. Classification (NCBI taxonomy): domain Eukaryota; kingdom Metazoa; phylum Chordata; class Amphibia; order Anura; family Myobatrachidae; genus Taudactylus; species Taudactylus pleione. The sequence continues at coordinate 35,226 of JAUIMM010002886.1, forward strand.
ACACACACACAGGAGTACAGGGTGTCACACACACACACGGGTACAGGGTGTCACACACAGGTACAAGGGTGTCACATACACAGGGGTACAGGGTGTCACACACACGCACACACACACACACACACACACACACACACACACACACACACGGGTACAGGGTGTCGCACACACAGGGGTACAGGGTGTCACACACACAGGGGTACAGGGTGTCACATACACAGGGGTACAGGGTGTCACATGACACAGGGGTACAGGGTGTCACACACACACAGGAGTACAGTGTGTCACATACACAGGGGTACAGGGTGTCACATACAAAGGAGTACCAGGTGTCACATACAAACAGGAGTACAGGGTGTCACATACACAGGGGTACAGGGTGTCACATACACACAGGAGTATAGGGTGTCACATACACACAGGAGTACAGGGTGTCACATACACAGGGGTACAGGGTATCACATACATACAGGAGTACAGGGTGTCACATACACAGGGGTACAGGGTGTCACTCACACACAGGAGTACAGGGTGTCACTTACACAGGGGAACAGGTTGTCACACACACACAGGGGTACAGGGTGTCACTCACACACAGGAGTACAGGGTGCCACACACACACAGGGGTACAGGGGTGTCACTCACACACAGGAGTACAGGGTGCCACATACACAGGGGGAACAGGTTGTCACACACACACACAGGAGTAGAGGGTGTCACACATACACAGGGGTGCAGGGTGTCACACACACAGGGGTACAGGGTGTCACACACACACACGGGTACAGGGTGTCACATACACAGGGGTACAGGGTGTCACATACACCGGGGTACAGGGTGTCACATACGCGCAGGGGTACAGGGTGTCACATATACAGGGGTACAGGGTGTCACACACACAGTGGTACAGGGTGTCATATACACAGGGGTACAGGGTGTCATACACACACAGGGGTAGAGGGTGTCACATACACAGGGTTACAAGGTGTCACACACACACAGGGGTACAGGCTGTCACATACACAGGGGTACAGGGTGTCACATACACACAGAGGGGTACAGGGTGTCACATACACACAGGGGTACAGGGTGTCACATACACAGGGGTACAGGGTGTCACACACACACAGGGGTACAGGGTGTCACACACACACAGGGGTACAGGGTGTCACATACACAGGGGTACAGGGTGACACATACACAGGGGTACAGGGTGTCACATACACAGGGGTACAGGGTGTCACACACACACACAGGAGTACAGGGTGTCACACATACATAGGGGTACAGGGTGTCACGCACAGGCGTACAGTGTGTCACACACACACAGGAGTAGAGGGTGTCACACATACACAGGGGTACAGGGTGTCACACACACAGGGGTACAGGGTGTCACACACACACAGGGGTACAGAGTGTCACATACACAGGGGTACAGGGTGTCACATACACAGGGGTACAGGGTGTCACATACGCACAGGGGTACAGGGTGTCACATACACAGGGGTACAGGGTGTCACACACACACAGGGGTACAGGGTGTCATATACACAGGGGTACAGGGTGTCATACACACACAGGGGTACAGGGTGTCACATACACAGGGGTACAAGGTGTCACACACACACAAACACACACACACACACACACACACACACACGGGGTACAGGGTGTCACACACACACACACAGGGGTACAGGGTGTCACACACACAGGGGTACAGGGTGTCACATACACAGGAGTACAGGGTGTCACATACAAACAGGAGTACAGGGTGTCACATACACAGGGGTACAGGGTGTCACATACACACAGGAGTACAGGGTGTCACATACACACAGGAGTACAGGGTATCACATACATACAGGAGTACAGGGTGTCACATACACACAGGAGTACAGGGTGTCACATACACACAGGAGTACAGGGTATCACATACATACAGGAGTACAGGGTGTCACATACACAGGGGTACAGGGTGTCACACACACACAGGAGTACAGGGTGCCACATACACAGGGGAACAGGTTGTCACACACACACAGGGGTACAGGGTGTCACACACACACAGGGGTACAGGGTGTCACACACACACAGGGGTACAGGGTGTCACATACACAGGGGTACAGGGTGTCACATACACAGGGGTAGAGGGTGTCACACACACAAACACACACACACACACACACACACACACACACAGACAGGGGTAGAGGGTGTCACACACACACACACACACACACACACACACACACACACACACACGGGTACAGGGTGTCACACACACACAGGGGTACAGGGTGTCACACACACACAGGGGTACAGGGTATCACATACATACAGGAGTACAGGGTGTCACATACACAGGGGTACAGTGTGTCACACACACACAGGAGTACAGGGTGCCACATACACAAGGGGAACAGGTTGTCACACACACACAGGGGTACAGGGTGTCACACACACAGGGGTACAGGGTGTCACATACACAGGGGTACAGGGTGACACATACACAGGGGTACAGGGTGTCACATACACAGGGGTAGAGGGTGTCACACACACACACACACACACACACACACACACACACACACGGGTAGAGGGTGTCACACACACACACACACACACACACACACACACACACACACACACACACACACACACACACACGGGTACAGGGTGTCACACACACACAGGGGTACAGGGTGTCACATACACACAGTGGTACAGGGTGTCACATACACACAGGGGGTACGAGGGGTGTCACATACACAGGGGTACAGGGTGACACACAGGGGTACAGGGTGTCACAAACACACACAGGGGTACAGAGTGTCACACACACATAGGGGTACAGGGTGTCACACACACAGGGGTACAGGGTGTCACACACACAGGAGTACAGGGTGTCACATACACAGGGGTACAGGGTGTCACATACACAGGGGTACAGGGTGTCACATACACATAGGGGTACAGGGTGTCACACACACAGGGGTACAGGGTGTCACACACACAGGGGTACAGGGTGTCACACACACAGGAGTACAGGGTGTCACACATACATAGGGGTACAGGGTGTCATGCACAGGGGTACAGGGTGTCACACACACACACAGGAGTAGAGGGTGTCACACATACACAGGGGTACAGGGTGTCACATACACACAGGAGTACAGGGTGTCACATAGACAGGGGTACAGGGTGTCAAATACACAGGGGTACAGGGTGTCACACACACACAGGGGTACAGGGTGTCACACACACAGGGGTACAGGGTGTCACACACACACAGGGGTACAGGGTGTCACACACACACAGGGGTACAGGGTGTCACATACACAGGGGTACAGGGTGTCACACACACAGGGTTACAGGGTGTCACACACACAGGGGTACAGTGTGTCACACACACACAGGGGTACAGGGTGTCACACACACACTGGGGTACAGGGTGTCACATACACAGGGGTACAAGGTGTCACACACACACACAGACACACACACACACACACACACACACACACACACGGGTACAGGGTGTCACACACACATAGGGGTACAGGGTGTCACACACACACAGGGGAACAGGGTGTCACATACACAGGGGTACAGGGTGACACATACACAGGGGTACAGGGTGTCACATACACAGGGGTAGAGGGTGTCACACATACACTGGGGTACAGGGTGTCACATACACAGGGGTACAAGGTGTCACACACACACACAGACACACACACACACACACACACACACACACACACGGGTACAGGGTGTCACACACACATAGGGGTACAGGGTGTCACACACACACAGGGGAACAGGGTGTCACATACACAGGGGTACAGGGTGACACATACACAGGGGTACAGGGTGTCACATACACAGGGGTAGAGGGTGTCACACATACACAGGGGTACAGGGTGTCACACACACACAAACAGGAGTACAGGGTGTCACACATATATAGGGGTACAGGGTGTCACACACACAGGGGTACTGGGTGTCACACACACACACGGGTACAGGGTGTCACATACACAGGGGTAACAGGGTGTCACATACACAGGGGTACAGGGTGTCACATACGCACAGGGGTACAGGGTGTGACATACACAGGGGTACAGGGTGTCACACACACACACACAGGGGTACAGGGTGTCATATACACAGGGGTACAGGGTGTCATACACACACAGGGGTAGAGGGTGTCACATACACAGGGTTACAAGGTGTCACACACACACAGGGGTACAGGCTGTCACATACACAGGGGTACAGGGTGTCACATACACACAGAGGGGTACAGGGTGTCACATACACACAGGGGTACAGGGTGTCACATACACAGGGGTACAGGGTGTCACACACACAGGGGTACAGGGTGTCACACACACACAGGGGTTCAGGGTGTCACATACACAGGGGTACAGGGTGACACTTACACAGGGGTACAGGGTGTCACATACACAGGGGTACAGGGTGTCACACACACACACAGGAGTACAGGGTGTCACACATACATAGGGGTACAGGATGTCACGCACAGGGGTACAGTGTGTCACACACACACACACAGGAGTAGAGGGTGTCACACATACACAGGGGTACAGGGTGTCACACACACAGGGGTACAGGGTGTCACACACACACAGGGGTACAGAGTGTCACATACACAGGGGTACAGGGTGTCACATACACAGGGGTACAGGGTGTCACATACGCACAGGGGTACAGGGTGTCACATACACAGGGGTACAGGGTGTCACACACACACAGGGGTACAGGGTGTCATATACACAGGGGTACAGGGTGTCAAACACACACAGGGGTACAGGGTGTGACATACACAGGGGTACAATGTGTCACACACACACACACACACGGGTACAGGGTGTCACACACACACAGGGTACATGGTGTCACACACACAGGGGTACAGGGTGTCACATACACAGGGGTACAGGGTGTCACACACACACAGGAGTACAGGGTGTCACATACACAGGGGTACAGGGTGTCACATACACAGGAGTACAGGGTGTCACATACAAACAGGAGTACAGGGTGTCACATACACAGGGGTACAGGGTGTCACATACACACAGGGGTTCAGGGTGTCACACACACACAGGAGTACAGGGTGTCACATACACAGGGGTACAGCATGTCACACACACACAGGAGTACAGGGTGTCACATACACAGGGGAACAGGGTGTCACACACACACACACACACAGGAGTACAGGGTGTCACACACACACACGGGTACAGGGTGTCACACACACAGAGGGGTACAGGGTGTCACATACACAGGGGTACAGGGTGTCACACACACGCACACACACACACACACACACACACACACACACACACACACGGGTACAGGGTGTCGCACACACAGGGGTACAGGGTGTCACACACACAGGGGTACAGGGTGTCACATACACAGGGGTACAGGGTGTCACATACACAGGGGTACAGGGTGTCACACACACACAGGAGTACAGTGTGTCACATACACAGGGGTACAGGGTGTCACATACACAGGAGTACCAGGTGTCACATACAAACAGGAGTACAGGGTGTCACATACACAGGGGTACAGGGTGTCACATACACACAGGAGTATAGGGTGTCACATACACACAGGAGTACAGGGTGTCACATACACAGGGGTACAGGGTATCACATACATACAGGAGTACAGGGTGTCACATACACAGGGGTACAGGGTGTCACTCACACACAGGAGTACAGGGTGTCACTTACACAGGGGAACAGGTTGTCACACACACACAGGGGTACAGGGTGTCACTCACACACAGGAGTACAGGGTGCCACACACACACAGGGGTACAGGGTGTCACTCACACACAGGAGTACAGGGTGCCACATACACAAGGGGAACAGGTTGTCACACACACACACAGGAGTAGAGGGTGTCACACATACACAGGGGTGCAGGGTGTCACACACACAGGGGTACAGGGTGTCACACACACACACGGGTACAGGGTGTCACATACACAGGGGTACAGGGTGTCACATACACCGGGGTACAGGGTGTCACATACGCACAGGGGTACAGGGTGTCACATACACAGGGGTACAGGGTGTCACACACACAGTGGTACAGGGTGTCATATACACAGGGGTACAGGGTGTCATACACACACAGGGGTAGAGGGTGTCACATACACAGGGTTACAAGGTGTCACACACACACAGGGGTACAGGCTGTCACATACACAGGGGTACAGGGTGTCACATACACACAGAGGGGTACAGGGTGTCACATACACACAGGGGTACAGGGTGTCACATACACAGGGGTACAGGGTGTCACACACACACAGGGGTACAGGGTGTCACACACACACAGGGGTACAGGGTGTCACATACACAGGGGTACAGGGTGACACATACACAGGGGTACAGGGTGTCACATACACAGGGGTACAGGGTGTCACACACACACACAGGAGTACAGGGTGTCACACATACATAGGGGTACAGGGTGTCACGCACAGGTGTACAGTGTGTCACACACACACACAGGAGTAGAGGGTGTCACACATACACAGGGGTACAGGGTGTCACACACACAGGGGTACAGGGTGTCACACACACACAGGGGTACAGAGTGTCACATACACAGGGGTACAGGGTGTCACATACACAGGGGTACAGGGTGTCACATACGCACAGGGGTACAGGGTGTCACATACACAGGGGTACAGGGTGTCACACACACACAGGGGTACAGGGTGTCATATACACAGGGGTACAGGGTGTCATACACACACAGGGGTACAGGGTGTCACATACACAGGGGTACAAGGTGTCACACACACACACACACACACACACACACACACACACACACACACACGGGTACAGGGTGTCACACACACACACACAGGGGTACAGGGTGTCACACACACAGGGGTACAGGGTGTCACATACACAGGAGTACAGGGTGTCACATACAAACAGGAGTACAGGGTGTCACATACACAGGGGTACAGGGTGTCACATACACACAGGAGTACAGGGTGTCACATACACAGGGGTACAGGGTGTCACATACACACAGGAGTACAGGGTGTCACATACACACAGGAGTACAGGGTATCACATACATACAGGAGTACAGGGTGTCACATACACACAGGAGTACAGGGTGTCACATACACACAGGAGTACAGGGTATCACATACATACAGGAGTACAGGGTGTCACATACACAGGGGTACAGGGTGTCACACACACACAGGAGTACAGGGTGCCACATACACAGGGGAACAGGTTGTCACACACACACAGGGGTACAGGGTGTCACACACACACAGGGGTACAGGGTGTCACACACACACAGGGGTACAGGGTGTCACTCACACACAGGAGTACAGGGTGCCACATACACAGGGGAACAGGTTGTCACACACACACACAGGAGTAGAGGGTGTCACACATACACAGGGGTGCAGGGTGTCACACACACAGGGGTACAGGGTGTCACACACACACACGGGTACAGGGTGTCACATACACAGGGGTACAGGGTGTCACATACACCGGGGTACAGGGTGTCACATACGCACAGGGGTACAGGGTGTCACATACACAGGGGTACAGGGTGTCACACACACAGTGGTACAGGGTGGGTGTCATACACACACAGGGGTAGAGGGTGTCACATACACAGGGTTACAAGGTGTCACACACACACAGGGGTACAGGCTGTCACATAGACAGGGGTACAGGGTGTCACATACACACAGAGGGGTACAGGGTGTCACATACACACAGGGGTACAGCGTGTCACATACACAGGGGTACAGGGTGTCACACACACACAGGGGTACAGGGTGTCACACACACACAGGGGTACAGGGTGTCACATACACAGGGGTACAGGGTGACACATACACAGGGGTACAGGGTGTCACATACACAGGGGTACAGGGTGTCACACACACACACAGGAGTACAGGGTGTCACACATACATAGGGGTACAGGGTGTCACGCACAGGCGTACAGTGTGTCACACACACACACAGGAGTAGAGGGTGTCACACATACACAGGGGTACAGGGTGTCACACACACAGGGGTACAGGGTGTCACACACACACAGGGGTACAGAGTGTCACATACACAGGGGTACAGGGTGTCACATACACAGGGGTACAGGGTGTCACATACGCACAGGGGTACAGGGTGTCACATACACAGGGGTACAGGGTGTCACACACACACAGGGGTACAGGGTGTCATATACACAGGGGTACAGGGTGTCATACACACACAGGGGTACAGGGTGTCACATACACAGGGGTACAAGGTGTCACACACACACACACACACACACACACACGGGTACAGGGTGTCACACACACACACACAGGGGTACAGGGTGTCACACACACAGGGGTACAGGGTGTCACATACACAGGAGTACAGGGTGTCACATACAAACAGGAGTACAGGGTGTCACATACACAGGGGTACAGGGTGTCACATACACACAGGAGTACAGGGTGTCACATACACAGGGGTACAGGGTGTCACATACACACAGGAGTACAGGGTGTCACATACACACAGGAGTACAGGGTATCACATACATACAGGAGTACAGGGTGTCACATACACACAGGAGTACAGGGTGTCACATACACACAGGAGTACAGGGTATCACATACATACAGGAGTACAGGGTGTCACATACACAGGGGTACAGGGTGTCACACACACACAGGAGTACAGGGTGCCACATACACAGGGGAACAGGTTGTCACACACACACAGGGGTACAGGGTGTCACACACACACAGGGGTACAGGGTGTCACACACACACAGGGGTACAGGGTGTCACATACACAGGGGTACAGGGTGTCACATACACAGGGGTAGAGGGTGTCACACACACAAACACACACACACACACACACACACACACACACACACACACACACACACAGACAGGGGTAGAGGGTGTCACACACACACACACACACACACACACACACACACACACACACACACACACACGGGTACAGGGTGTCACACACACACACACAGGGGTACAGGGTGTCACACACACACAGGGGTACAGGGTATCACATACATACAGGAGTACAGGGTGTCACATACACAGGGGTACAGGGTGTCACACACACACAGGAGTACAGGGTGCCACATACACAAGGGGAACAGGTTGTCACACACACACAGGGGTACAGGGTGTCACACACACAGGGGTACAGGGTGTCACATACACAGGGGTACAGGGTGACACATACACAGGGGTACAGGGTGTCACATACACAGGGGTAGAGGGTGTCACACACACACACACACACACACACACACGGGTAGAGGGTGTCACACACACACACACACACACACACACACACACACACACACACACACACACACACACACACACACACAGGGGTACAGGGTGTCACACACACACAGGGGTACAGGGTGTCACATACACACAGTGGTACAGGGTGTCACATACACACAGGGGTACAGGGTGTCACATACACAGGGGTACAGGGTGACACACAGGGGTACAGGGTGTCACAAACACACACAGGGGTACAGAGTGTCACACACACATAGGGGTACAGGGTGTCACACACACAGGGGTACAGGGTGTCACACACACAGGAGTACAGGGTGTCACATACACAGGGGTACAGGGTGTCACATACACAGGGGTACAGGGTGTCACATACACATAGGGGTACAGGGTGTCACACACACAGGGGTACAGGGTGTCACACACACAGGGGTACAGGGTGTCACACACACAGGAGTACAGGGTGTCACACATACATAGGGGTACAGGGTGTCATGCACAGGGGTACAGGGTGTCACACACACACACAGGAGTAGAGGGTGTCACACATACACAGGGGTACAGGGTGTCACATACACACAGGAGTACAGGGTGTCACATAGACAGGGGTACAGGGTGTCAAATACACAGGGGTACAGGGTGTCACACACACACAGGGGTACAGGGTGTCACACACACAGGGGTACAGGGTGTCACACACACACAGGGGTACAGGGTGTCACACACACACAGGGGTACAGGGTGTCACATACACAGGGGTACAGGGAGTCACACACACAGGGTTACAGGGTGTCACACACACAGGGGTACAGTGTGTCACACACACACAGGGGTACAGGGTGTCACACACACACTGGGGTACAGGGTGTCACATACACAGGGGTACAAGGTGTCACACACACACACAGACACACACACACACACACACACACACACACACACACACACACGGGTACAGGGTGTCACACACACATAGGGGTACAGGGTGTCACACACACACAGGGGAACAGGGTGTCACATACACAGGGGTACAGGGTGACACATACACAGGGGTACAGGGTGTCACATACACAGGGGTAGAGGGTGTCACACATACACAGGGGTACAGGGTGTCACACACACACAAACAGGAGTACAGGGTGTCACACATATATAGGGGTACAGGGTGTCACACACACAGGGGTACTGGGTGTCACACACACACACGGGTACAGGGTGTCACATACACAGGGGTACAGGGTGTCACATACACAGGGGTACAGGGTGTCACATACGCACAGGGGTACAGGGTGTGACATACACAGGGGTACAGGGTGTCACACACACACACACAGGGGTACAGGGTGTCATATACACAGGGGTACAGGGTGTCATACACACACAGGGGTAGAGGGTGTCACATACACAGGGTTACAAGGTGTCACACACACACAGGGGTACAGGCTGTCACATACACAGGGGTACAGGGTGTCACATACACACAGAGGGGTACAGGGTGTCACATACACACAGGGGTACAGGGTGTCACATACACAGGGGTACAGGGTGTCACACACACAGGGGTACAGGGTGTCACACACACACAGGGTTTCAGGGTGTCACATACACAGGGGTACAGGGTGACACTTACACAGGGGTACAGGGTGTCACATACACAGGGGTAGAGGGTGTCACACACACACACAGGAGTACAGGGTGTCACACATACATAGGGGTACAGGATGTCACGCACAGGGGTACAGTGTGTCACACACACACACACAGGAGTAGAGGGTGTCACACATACACAGGGGTACAGGGTGTCACACACACAGGGGTACAGGGTGTCACACACACACAGGGGTACAGAGTGTCACATACACAGGGGTACAGGGTGTCACATACACAGGGGTACAGGGTGTCACATACGCACAGGGGTACAGGGTGTCACATACACAGGGGTACAGGGTGTCACACACACACAGGGGTACAGGGTGTCATATACACAGGGGTACAGAGTGTCAAACACACACAGGGGTACAGGGTGTGACATACACAGGGGTACAATGTGTCACACACACACACACACACGGGTACAGGGTGTCACACACACACAGGGTACATGGTGTCACACACACAGGGGTACAGGGTGTCACATACACAGGGGTACAGGGTGTCACACACACACAGGAGTACAGGGTGTCACATACACAGGGGTACAGGGTGTCACATACACAGGAGTACAGGGTGTCACATACAAACAGGAGTACAGGGTGTCACATACACAGGGGTACAGGGTGTCACATACACACAGGGGTTCAGGGTGTCACACACACACAGGAGTACAGGGTGTCACATACACAGGGGTACAGCATGTCACACACACACAGGAGTACAGGGTGTCACATACACAGGGGAACAGGGTGTCACACACACACACACACACAGGAGTACAGGGTGTCACACACACACACGGGTACAGGGTGTCACACACACAGAGGGGTACAGGGTGTCACATACACAGGGGTACAGGGTGTCACACACACGCACACACACACACACACACACACACACACACACACACACACACGGGTACAGGGTGTCGCACACACAGGGGTACAGGGTGTCACACACACAGGGGTACAGGGTGTCACATACACAGGGGTACAGGGTGTCACATACACAGGGGTACATGGTGTCACACACACACAGGAGTACAGTGTGTCACATACACAGGGGTACAGGGTGTCACATACACAGGAGTACCAGGTGTCACATACAAACAGGAGTACAGGGTGTCACATACACAGGGGTACAGGGTGTCACATACACACAGGAGTATAGGGTGTCACATACACACAGGAGTACAGGGTGTCACATACACAGGGGTACAGGGTATCACATACATACAGGAGTACAGGGTGTCACATACACAGGGGTACAGGGTGTCACTCACACACAGGAGTACAGGGTGTCACTTACACAGGGGAACAGGTTGTCACACACACACAGGGGTACAGGGTGTCACTCACACACAGGAGTACAGGGTGCCACACACACACAGGGGTACAGGGTGTCACTCACACACAGGAGTACAGGGTGCCACATACACAAGGGGAACAGGTTGTCACACACACACACAGGAGTAGAGGGTGTCACACATACACAGGGGTGCAGGGTGTCACACACACAGGGGTACAGGGTGTCACACACACACACGGGTACAGGGTGTCACATACACAGGGGTACAGGGTGTCACATACACCGGGGTACAGGGTGTCACATACGCACAGGGGTACAGGGTGTCACATACACAGGGGTACAGGGTGTCACACACACAGTGGTACAGGGTGTCATATACACAGGGGTACAGGGTGTCATACACACACAGGGGTAGAGGGTGTCACATACACAGGGTTACAAGGTGTCACACACACAAAGGGGTACAGGCTGTCACATACACAGGGGTACAGGGTGTCACATACACACAGAGGGGTACAGGGTGTCACATACACACAGGGGTACAGGGTGTCACATACACAGGGGTACAGGGTGTCACACACACACAGGGGTACAGGGTGTCACACACACACAGGGGTACAGGGTGTCACATACACAGGGGTACAGGGTGACACATACACAGGGGTACAGGGTGTCACATACACAGGGGTACAGGGTGTCACACACACACACACAGGAGTACAGGGTGTCACACATACATAGGGGTACAGGGTGTCACGCACAGGCGTACAGTGTGTCACACACACACACAGGAGTAGAGGGTGTCACACATACACAGGGGTACAGGGTGTCACACACACAGGGGTACAGGGTGTCACACACACACAGGGGTACAGAGTGTCACATACACAGGGGTACAGGGTGTCACATACACAGGGGTACAGGGTGTCACATACGCACAGGGGTACAGGGTGTCACATACACAGGGGTACAGGGTGTCACACACACACAGGGGTACAGGGTGTCATATACACAGGGGTACAGGGTGTCATACACACACAGGGGTACAGGGTGTCACATACACAGGGGTACAAGGTGTCACACACACACACACACACACACACACACGGGTACAGGGTGTCACACACACACACACAGGGGTACAGGGTGTCACACACACAGGGGTACAGGGTGTCACATACACAGGAGTACAGGGTGTCACATACAAACAGGAGTACAGGGTGTCACATACACAGGGGTACAGGGTGTCACATACACACAGGAGTACAGGGTGTCACATACACAGGGGTACAGGGTGTCACATACACACAGGAGTACAGGGTGTCACATACACACAGGAGTACAGGGTATCACATACATACAGGAGTACAGGGTGTCACATACACACAGGAGTACAGGGTGTCACATACACACAGGAGTACAGGGTATCACATACATACAGGAGTACAGGGTGTCACATACACAGGGGTACAGGGTGTCACACACACACAGGAGTACAGGGTGCCACATACACAGGGGAACAGGTTGTCACACACACACAGGGGTACAGGGTGTCACACACACACAGGGGTACAGGGTGTCACACACACACAGGGGTACAGGGTGTCACATACACAGGGGTACAGGGTGTCACATACACAGGGGTAGAGGGTGTCACACACACAAACACACACACACACACACACACACACACACACACACACACAGGGGTAGAGGGTGTCACACACACACACACACACACACACACACACACACACACACACACACACACGGGTACAGGGTGTCACACACACACAGGGGTACAGGGTGTCACACACACACAGGGGTACAGGGTATCACATACATACAGGAGTACAGGGTGTCACATACACAGGGGTACAGGGTGTCACACACACACAGGAGTACAGGGTGCCACATACACAAGGGGAACAGGTTGTCACACACACACAGGGGTACAGGGTGTCACACACACAGGGGTACAGGGTGTCACATACACAGGGGTACAGGGTGACACATACACAGGGGTACAGGGTGTCACATACACAGGGGTAGAGGGTGTCACACACACACACACACACACACACACACACACACACACACACACACACACGGGTAGAGGGTGTCACACACACACTCACACACACACACACACACACACACACACACACACACGGGTACAGGGTGTCACACACACACAGGGGTACAGGGTGTCACATACACACAGTGGTACAGGGTGTCACATACACACAGGGGTACAGGGTGTCACATACACAGGGGTACAGGGTGACACACAGGGGTACAGGGTGTCACAAACACACACAGGGGTACAGAGTGTCACACACACATAGGGGTACAGGGTGTCACACACACAGGGGTACAGGGTGTCACACACACAGGAGTACAGGGTGTCACATACACAGGGGTACAGGGTGTCACATACACAGGGGTACAGGGTGTCACATACACATAGGGGTACAGGGTGTCACACACACAGGGGTACAGGGTGTCACACACACAGGGGTACAGGGTGTCACACACACAGGAGTACAGGGTGTCACACATACATAGGGGTACAGGGTGTCATGCACAGGGGTACAGGGTGTCACACACACACACAGGAGTAGAAAGTGTCACACATACACAGGGGTACAGGGTGTCACATACACACAGGAGTACAGGGTGTCACATAGACAGGGGTACAGGGTGTCAAATACACAGGGGTACAGGGTGTCACACACACACAGGGGTACAGGGTGTCACACACACAGGGGTACAGGGTGTCACACACACACAGGGGTACAGGGTGTCACACACACACAGGGGTACAGGGTGTCACATACACAGGGGTACAGGGTGTCACACACACAGGGTTACAGGGTGTCACACACACAGGGGTACAGTGTGTCACACACACACAGGGGTACAGGGTGTCACACACACACTGGGGTACAGGGTGTCACATACACAGGGGTACAAGGTGTCACACACACACACAGACACACACACACACACACACACACACACACACACACACACGGGTACAGGGTGTCACACACACATAGGGGTACAGGGTGTCACACACACAGGGGTACAGGGTGTCACACACACAGGGGAACAGGGTGTCACATACACAGGTGTACAGGGTGTCACATACACAGGGGTACAGGATGTCACACACACACAGGAGTACAGGGTGTCACATACACAGGGGTACAGGGTGTCACATACACAGGGGTACAGGGTGTCACATACACACAGGAGTACAGGGTGTCACATACACAGGGGTACAGGGTGTCACATACACACAGGAGTACAGGGTGTCACATACACACAGGAGTACAGGGTGTCACATACACAGGGGTACAGGGTATCACATACATACAGGAGTACAGGGTGTCACATACACAGGGGTACAGGGAGTCACACACACACAAGGGTACAGGGTGTCACACACACACAGGGGTACAGGGTGTCACATACACAGGGGTACAAGGTGTCACACACACACACACACACACACACACACACACACACACACACACACAGGGGTACAGGGTGTCACACACACACAGGGGTACAGGGTGTCACACACACAGGGGTACAGGGTGTCACACACACAGGGGTACAGGGTGTCACATACACAGGGGTACAGGGTGTCACATACGCAGGGGTACAGGATGTCACACACACACAGGAGTACAGGGTGTCACATACACAGGGGTACAGGGTGTCACATACACAGGGGTACAGGGTGTCACATACACACAGGAGTACAGGGTGTCACATACACACAGGAGTATAGGGTGTCACATACACAGGGGTACAGGGTATCACATACATACAGGAGTACAGGGTGTCATATACACAGGGGTACAGTGTGTCACACACACACAGGAGTACAGGGTGTCACATACACAGGGGAACAGGGTGTCACATACACACAGGGGTACAGGGTTTCACACACACAGGGGTACAGGGTGTCACACACACGGGGGTACAGGGTGTCACATACACAGGGGTTCAGGGTGTCTCACACACACAGGGGTACAGGGTATCACACACACAGGGGTACAGGGTGTCGCACACACACAGGGGTACAGGGTGTCACATACACAGGGGTACAGGGTGTCACATACACACAGAGGGGTACAGGGTGTCACATACACACAGGGGTACAGGGTGTCACAAACACACAGGGGTACAGGGTGTCACGCACACACAGGGGTACAGGGTGTCACATACACAGGGGTACAGGGTGACACATACACAGGGGTACAGGGTGTCACATACACAGGGGTACAGGGTGTCACATACACAGGGGTACAGGGTGTCACACACACACACACACGCACACACACACACACACACACACGGGTAGAGGGTGTCACACACACACACACACACACACACACACACACACACACACACACACACAAAGGGGTACAGGGTGTCACACACACACAGGGGTACAGGGTGTCACACACACACAGGGGTACAGGGTGTCACATACACACAGGGCTACAGGGTGTCACATACACACACACACACACACACACACACACACACACACACACGGGTACAGGGTGTCACACACACACACACATAGGGGTACAGGGTGTCACACACACAGGGGTACAGGGTGTCACACACACAGGAGTACAGGGTGTCACATACACAGGGGTACAGGGTGTCGCACACACACAGGGGTACAGGGTGTCACATACACAGGGGTACAGGGTGTCACATACACACAGAGGGGTACAGGGTGTCACATACACACAGGGGTACAGGGTGTCACAAACACACAGGGGTACAGGGTGTCACGCACACACAGGGGTACAGGGTGTCACATACACAGGGGTACAGGGTGACACATACACAGGGGTACAGGGTGTCACATACACAGGGGTACAGGGTGTCACATACACAGGGGTACAGGGTGTCACACACACACACACACACGCACACACACACACACACACACGGGTAGAGGGTGTCACACACACACACACACACACACACACACACACACACACACACACACAAAGGGGTACAGGGTGTCACACACACACAGGGGTACAGGGTGTCACACACACACAGGAGTACAGGATGACACACACACAGGGGTACAGGGTGTCACACACACACACACACACACACACACACACACACACACACGGGTACAGGGTGTCACACACACACACACATAGGGGTACAGGGTGTCACACACACAGGGGTACAGGGTGTCACACACACAGGAGTACAGGGTGTCACATACACAGGGGTACAGGGTGTCACATACACACAGGGGTACAGGGTGTCACACACACTGGGGTACAGGGTGTCACACACACAGGGGTACAGGGTGTCACACACACACACACACACACACACACACACAGGAGTACAGGGTGTCACACATACATAGGGGTACAGGGTGTCACGCACCGGGGTACAGGGTGTCACACACACACACACAGGAGTAGAGGGTTTCACACATACACAGGGTTACAGGGTGTCGCACACACAGGGGTACAGGGTGTCACACACACACAGGGGTACAGGGTGTCACACACACAGGGGTACAGGGTGTCACATACACAGGGGTACAGGGTGTCACATACACAGGGGTACAGGGTGTCACATACGCACAGGGGTACAGGGTGTCACATACACAGGGGTACAGGGTGTCACACACACACAGGGGTACAGGGTGTCATATACACAGGGGTACAGGGTGTCATACACACACAGGGGTACAGGGTGTTACATACACAGGGGTGCAAGGTGTCACACACACACACACACACACACACACACACACACACACACACACACACGGGTACAGGGTGTCACACACACACAGGGGTACAGGGTGTCACACACACAGGGGTACAGTGTGTCACACACACAGGGGTACAGGGTGTCACAAACACAGGGGTACAGGGTGTCACATACACAGGGGTACAGGGTGTCACACACACACAGGGGTACAGGGTGTCATATACACAGGGGTACAGGGTGTCATACACACACAGGGGTACAGGGTGTCACATACACAGGGGTACAAGGTGTCACACACACACACACACACACACACACACGTACAGGGTGTCACACACACACAGGGGTACAGGGTGTCACACACACAGGGGTACAGGGTGTCACATACACAGGGGTACAGGGTGTTACACACACACAGGAGTACAGGGTGTCACATACACAGGGGTACAGGGTGTCACATACACAGGAGTACAGGGTGTCACATACAAACAGGAGAACAGGGTGTCACATACACAGGGGTACAGGGTGTCACATACAAACAGGGGTACAGGGTGTCACATACACACAGGAGTACAGGGTATCATACATACATGAGTACAGGGTGTCACATACACAGGGGTACAGGGTGTCACACACACACAGGAGTACAGGGTGCCACATACACAGGGGAACAGGTTGTCACACACACACACACAGGGGTACAGGGTTTCACACACACACAGGGTTACAGGGTGTCACACACACACAGGGGTACAGGGTGTCACATACACAGGGGTACAGGGTGTCACATACACAGGGGTAGAGGGTGTCACACACACACACAGGGGTAGAGGGTGTCACACACACACACACACACACACACACACACACACACATACACACACACACACACACACACACACGGGTACAGGGTGTCACACACACACAGGGGTACAGGGTGTCACACACACAGGGGTACAGGGTATCACATACATACAGGAGTACAGGGTGTCACATACACAGGGGTACAGGGTGTCACACACACACAGGAGTACAGGGTGCCACATACACAGGGGAACAGGTTGTCACACACACACAGGGGTACAGGGTGTCACACACACACAGGGGTACAGGGTGTCACATACTCAGGGGTACAGGGTGACACATACACAGGGGTACAGGGTGTCACATACACAGGGGTAGAGGGTGTCACACACACACACACACACACACACGGGAAGAGGGTGTCACACACACACACAGGGGTACAGGGTGTCACACACACACAGGGGTACAGGGTGTCACACACACACAGGGGTACAGGGTGTCACATACACACAGGGGTACAGGGTGTCACATACACACAGGGGTACAGGGTGTCACATACACAGGGGTACAGGGTGACACACAGGGGTACAGAGTGTCACACACACATAGGGGTACAGGGTGTCACACACACAGGGGTACAGGGTGTCACACACACAGGAGTAAAGGGTGTCACATACACAGGGGTACAGGGTGTCACATACACAGGGGTACAGGGTGTCACATACACACAGGGATACAGGGTGTCACACACACAGGGGTACAGGGTGTCACACACACAGGGGTACAGGGTGTCACACACACACAGGAGTACAGGGTGTCACACATACATAGGGGTACAGGGTGTCATGCACAGGGGTACAGGGTGTCACACACACACACAGGAGTAGAGGGTGTCACACATACACAGGGGTACAGGGTGTCACATACACACAGGAGTACAGGGTGTCACATAGACAGGGGTACAGGGTGTCAAATACACAGGGGTACAGGGTGTCACACACACACAGGGGTACAGGGTGTCACACACACAGGGGTACAGGGTGTCACACACACACAGAGGGGTACAGGGTGTCACACACACACAGGGGTACAGGGTGTCACATACACAGGGGTACAGGGTGTCACACACACAGGGTTACAGGGTGTCACACACACAGGGGTACAGGGTGTCACACACACAGGGGTACAGGGTGTCACACACACACAGGGGTACAGGGTGTCCACATACACAGGGGTACAAGGTGTCACACACACACACACACCCACACACACACACACACACACACACACACACACACACACACACACATGCGGGTACAGGGTGTCACACACACACAGGGGTACAGGGTGTCACACACACAGGGGTACAGGGTGTCACATACACAGGGGTACAGGATGTCACACACACAGGAGTACAGGGTGTCACATACACAGGGGTACAGGGTGTCACATACACAGGGGTACAGGGTGTCACATACACAGGAGTACAGGGTGTCACATACACAGGGGTACAGGGTGTCACATACACACAGGAGTACAGGGTGTCACATACACACAGGAGTACAGGGTGTCACATACACAGGGGTACAGGGTATCACATATATACAGGAGTACAGGGTGTCACATACACAGGGGTACATGGTGTCACACACACACAGGAGTACAGGGTGTCACATACACAGGGGAACAGGGTGTCACATACCACAGGGGTACAGGGTGTCACACACACAGGGGTACAGGGTGTCACACACACAGGGGTACAGGGTTTCACATACACAGGGGTTCAGGGTGTCTCACACACACAGGGGTACAGGGTATCACACACACAGGGGTACAGGGTGTCACACACACACAGGGGTACAGGGTGTCACATACACAGGGGTAGAGGGTGTCACATACACACAGAGGGGTACAGGGTGTCACACACACACAGGGGTACAGGGTGTCACACACACACAGGGGTACAGGGAGTCACATACACAGGGGTACAGGGTGACACATACACAGGGGTACAGGGTGTCACATACACAGGGGTACTGTGTGTCACATACACAGGGGTACAGGGTGTCACACACACACACACACACACACACACACACACACGGGTAGAGGGTGTCACACACACACACACACACACACACACACACACACACACACACACACACACACACACACACAAGGGGTACAGGGTGTCACACACACACAGGGGTACAGGGTGTCACACACACACACAGGGGTACAGGGTGTCACATACACACAGGGCTACAGGGTGTCACATACACACAGAGGTACAGGGTGTCACACACACAGGGGTACAGGATGACACACACACAGGGGTACAGGGTGTCACACACACACACACACAGGGGTACAGGGTGTCACACACACACACATAGGGGTACAGGGTGTCACACACACAGGGGTACAGGGTGTCACACACACAGGAGTACAGGGTGTCACATACACAGGGGTACAGGGTGTCACATACACACAGGGGTACAGGGTGTCACACACAGGGGTACAGGGTGTCACACAGACAGGGGTACAGGGTGTCACACACACACACAGGAGTACAGGGTGTCACACATACATAGGGGTACAGGGTGTCACGCACAGGGGTATATGGTGTCACACACACACACACACACACACAGGAGTAGAGGGTGTCACACATACACAGGGTTACAGGGTGTCACACACACAGGGGTACAGGGTGTCACACACACACAGGGGTACAGGGTGTCACACACACAGGGGTACAGGGTGTCACATACACAGGGGTACAGGGTGTCACATACACAGGGGTACAGGGTGTCACATACGCACAGGGGTACAGGGTGTCACATACACAGGGGTACAGGGTGTCACACACACACACAGGGGTACAGGGTGTCATATACACAGGGGCACAGGGTGTCATACACACACAGGGGTACAGGGTGTCACATACACAGGGGTACAAGGTGTCACACACACACACACACACACACACACACACACACACACACACACGGGTACAGGGTGTCACACACACACAGGGGTACAGGGTGTCACACACACAGGGGTACAGGGTGTCACATACACAGGGGTGCAGGGTATCACATACATACAGGAGTACAGGGTGTCACATACACAGGGGTACAGGGTGTCACACACACACAGGAGAACAGGGTGTCACATACACAGGGGAACAGGGTGTCACATACACACAGGGGTACAGGGTGTCACACACACAGGAGTACAGGGTGTCGTGTCACATACACAGGGGTTCAGGGTGTCTCACACACACACAGGGGTACAGGGTATCACACACACAGGGGTACAGGGTGTCACACACACACAGGGGTACAGGGTGTCACATACACAGGGGTACAGGGTGTCACATACACACAGAGGGGTACAGGGTGTCACATACACACAGGGATATAGGGTGTCACATACACACAGGGGTACAGGGTGTCACACACACACACAGGGGTACAGGGTGTCACACACACACAGGGGTACAGGGTGTCACATACACAGGGGTACAGGGTGACACATACACAGGGGTACAGGGTGTCACATACACAGGGATACAGGGTGTCACACACACACAGGGCTAGAGGGTGTCACACACACACACACACACACACACACAAACACACACACACACACACACGGGTACAGGGTGTCACACACACACAGGGGTACAGGGTGTCACACACACAGGGGTACAGGGTGTCACATACACAGGGGTACAGGGTGTTACACACACACAGGAGTACAGGGTGTCACACACACACAGGAGTACAGGGTGTCACATACACAGGGGTACAGGGTGTCACATACACAGGGGTACACGGTGTCACATACACACAGGAGTACAGGGTGTCACATACACAGGGGTACAGGGTGTCACATACACACAGGAGTACAGGGTTTCACATACACACAGGAGTACAGGGTGTCACATACACAGGGGTACAGGGTATCACATACATACAGGAGTACAGGGTGTCACATACACAGGGGTACAGGGTGTCACACACACACAAGAGTACAGGGTGTCACATACACAGGGGTACAGGGTGTCACATACACAGGAGTACAGGGTGTCACATACAAACAGGAGTACAGGGTGTCACATACACAGGGGTACAGGGTGTCACATACACAGGGGTACAGGGTATCACATACATACAGGAGTACAGGGTGTCACATACACAGGGGTACAGGGTGTCACACACACAGGAGTACAGGGTGTCACATACACAGGGGAACACGGTGTCACATACACACAGGGGTACAGGGTGTCACACACACAGGAGTACAGGGTGTCACATACACAGGGGTTCAGGGTGTCTCACACACACACAGGAGTACAGGGTATCACACACACAGGGGTACAGGGTGTCACACACACACAGGGGTACAGGGTGTCACATACACAGGGGTACAGGGTGTCATACACACACAGGGGTAGAGGGTGTCACATACACAGGGTTACAAGGTGTCACACACACAAAGGGGTACAGGCTGTCACATACACAGGGGTACAGGGTGTCACATACACACAGAGGGGTACAGGGTGTCACATACACACAGGGGTACAGGGTGTCACATACACAGGGGTACAGGGTGTCACACACACACAGGGGTACAGGGTGTCACACACACAGGGGTACAGGGTGTCACATACACAGGGGTACAGGGTGACACATACACAGGGGTACAGGGTGTCACATACACAGGGGTACAGGGTGTCACACACACACACAGGAGTACAGGGTGTCACACATACATAGGGGTACAGGGTGTCACGCACAGGCGTACAGTGTGTCACACACACACACAGGAGTAGAGGGTGTCACACATACACAGGGGTACAGGGTGTCACACACACAGGGGTACAGGGTGTCACACACACACAGGGGTACAGAGTGTCACATACACAGGGGTACAGGGTGTCACATACACAGGGGTACAGGGTGTCACATACGCACAGGGGTACAGGGTGTCACATACACAGGGGTACAGGGTGTCACACACACACAGGGGTACAGGGTGTCATATACACAGGGGTACAGGGTGTCATACACACACAGGGGTACAGGGTGTCACATACACAGGGGTACAAGGTGTCACACACACACACACACACACACACACACACACACACACACACACACACACGGGTACAGGGTGTCACACACACACACAGGGGTACAGGGTGTCACACACACAGGGGTACAGGGTGTCACATACACAGGAGTACAGGGTGTCACATACAAACAGGAGTACAGGGTGTCACATACACAGGGGTACAGGGTGTCACATACACACAGGAGTACAGGGTGTCACATACACAGGGGTACAGGGTGTCACATACACACAGGAGTACAGGGTGTCACATACACACAGGAGTACAGGGTATCACATACATACAGGAGTACAGGGTGTCACATACACACAGGAGTACAGGGTGTCACATACACACAGGAGTACAGGGTATCACATACATACAGGAGTACAGGGTGTCACATACACAGGGGTACAGGGTGTCACACACACACAGGAGTACAGGGTGCCACATACACAGGGGAACAGGTTGTCACACACACACAGGGGTACAGGGTGTCACACACACACAGGGGTACAGGGTGTCACACACACACAGGGGTACAGGGTGTCACATACACAGGGGTACAGGGTGTCACATACACAGGGGTAGAGGGTGTCACACACACAAACACACACACACACACACACACACACACACACACACACACACAGGGGTAGAGGGTGTCACACACACACACACACACACACACACACACACACACACACACACACACACACACACACACACACGGGTACAGGGTGTCACACACACACAGGGGTACAGGGTGTCACACACACACAGGGGTACAGGGTATCACATACATACAGGAGTACAGGGTGTCACATACACAGGGGTACAGGGTGTCACACACACACAGGAGTACAGGGTGCCACATACACAAGGGGAACAGGTTGTCACACACACACAGGGGTACAGGGTGTCACACACACAGGGGTACAGGGTGTCACATACACAGGGGTACAGGGTGACACATACACAGGGGTACAGGGTGTCACATACACAGGGGTAGAGGGTGTCACACACACACACACACACACACACACACACACACACACACACACGGGTAGAGGGTGTCACACACACACTCACACACACACACACACACACACACACACACACACACACGGGTACAGGGTGTCACACACACACAGGGGTACAGGGTGTCACATACACACAGTGGTACAGGGTGTCACATACACACAGGGGTACAGGGTGTCACATACACAGGGGTACAGGGTGACACACAGGGGTACAGGGTGTCACAAACACACACAGGGGTACAGAGTGTCACACACACATAGGGGTACAGGGTGTCACACACACAGGGGTAACAGGGTGTCACACACACAGGAGTACAGGGTGTCACATACACAGGGGTACAGGGTGTCACATACACAGGGGTACAGGGTGTCACATACACATAGGGGTACAGGGTGTCACACACACAGGGGTACAGGGTGTCACACACACAGGGGTACAGGGTGTCACACACACAGGAGTACAGGGTGTCACACATACATAGGGGTACAGGGTGTCATGCACAGGGGTACAGGGTGTCACACACACACACAGGAGTAGAAAGTGTCACACATACACAGGGGTACAGGGTGTCACATACACACAGGAGTACAGGGTGTCACATAGACAGGGGTACAGGGTGTCAAATACACAGGGGTACAGGGTGTCACACACACACAGGGGTACAGGGTGTCACACACACAGGGGTACAGGGTGTCACACACACACAGGGGTACAGGGTGTCACACACACACAGGGGTACAGGGTGTCACATACACAGGGGTACAGGGTGTCACACACACAGGGTTACAGGGTGTCACACACACAGGGGTACAGTGTGTCACACACACACAGGGGTACAGGGTGTCACACACACACTGGGGTACAGGGTGTCACATACACAGGGGTACAAGGTGTCACACACACACACAGCCAGACACACACACAAACACACACACACACACACACACGGGTACAGGGTGTCACACACACATAGGGGTACAGGGTGTCACACACACAGGGGTACAGGGTGTCACACACACAGGGGTACAGGGTGTCACATACACAGGTGTACAGGGTGTCACATACACAGGGGTACAGGATGTCACACACACACAGGAGTACAGGGTGTCACATACACAGGGGTACAGGGTGTCACATACACAGGGGTACAGGGTGTCACATACACACAGGAGTACAGGGTGTCACATACACAGGGGTACAGGGTGTCACATACACACAGGAGTACAGGGTGTCACATACACACAGGAGTACAGGGTGTCACATACACAGGGGTACAGGGTATCACATACATACAGGAGTACAGGGTGTCACATACACAGGGGTACAGGGAGTCACACACACACAAGGGTACAGGGTGTCACACACACACAGGGGTACAGGGTGTCACATACACAGGGGTACAAGGTGTCACACACACACACACACACACACACACACACACACGGGTACAGGGTGTCACACACACACAGGGGTACAGGGTGTCACACACACAGGGGTACAGGGTGTCACACACACAGGGGTACAGGGTGTCACATACACAGGGGTACAGAGGGTGTCACATACGCAGGGGTACAGGATGTCACACACACACAGGAGTACAGGGTGTCACATACACAGGGGTACAGGGTGTCACATACACAGGGGTACAGGGTGTCACATACACACAGGAGTACAGGGTGTCACATACACACAGGAGTATAGGGTGTCACATACACAGGGGTACAGGGTATCACATACATACAGGAGTACAGGGTGTCATATACACAGGGGTACAGTGTGTCACACACACACACAGGAGTACAGGGTGTCACATACACAGGGGAACAGGGTGTCACATACACACAGGGGTACAGGGTTTCACACACACGGGGGTACAGGGTGTCACATACACAGGGGTTCAGGGTGTCTCACACACACAGGGGTACAGGGTATCACACACACAGGGGTACAGGGTGTCGCACACACACAGGGGTCAGGGGTACAGGGTGTCACATACACAGGGGTACAGGGTGTCACATACACACAGAGGGGTACAGGGTGTCACATACACACAGGGGTACAGGGTGTCACAAACACACAGGGGTACAGGGTGTCACGCACACACAGGGGTACAGGGTGTCACATACACAGGGGTACAGGGTGACACATACACAGGGGTACAGGGTGTCACATACACAGGGGTACAGGGTGTCACATACACAGGGGTACAGGGTGTCACACACACACACACACACACACACACACACACACACACACACACGGGTAGAGGGTGTCACACACACACACACACACACACACACACACACACACACACACACACACACACACACACACACACACACACACACACACAAAGGGGTACAGGGTGTCACACACACACAGGGGTACAGGGTGTCACACACACACAGGGGTACAGGGTGTCACATACACACAGGGCTACAGGGTGTCACATACACACAGGGGTACAGGGTGTCACACACACAGGAGTACAGGATGACACACACACAGGGGTACAGGGTGTCACACACACACACACACACACACACACACACACACACACACACGGGTACAGGGTGTCACACACACACACACATAGGGGTACAGGGTGTCACACACACAGGGGTACAGGGTGTCACACACACAGGAGTACAGGGTGTCACATACACAGGGGTACAGGGTGCCACATACACACAGGGGTACAGGGTGTCACACACACTGGGGTACAGGGTGTCACACACACAGGGGTACAGGGTGTCACACACACACACACACACACACACACACACAGGAGTACAGGGTGTCACACATACATAGGGGTACAGGGTGTCACGCACCGGGGTACAGGGTGTCACACACACACACACAGGAGTAGAGGGTTTCACACATACACAGGGTTACAGGGTGTCGCACACACAGGGGTACAGGGTGTCACACACACACAGGGGTACAGGGTGTCACACACACAGGGGTACAGGGTGTCACATACACAGGGGTACAGGGTGTCACATACACAGGGGTACAGGGTGTCACATACGCACAGGGGTACAGGGTGTCACATACACAGGGGTACAGGGTGTCACACACACACAGGGGTACAGGGTGTCATATACACAGGGGTACAGGGTGTCATACACACACAGGGGTACAGGGTGTTACATACACAGGGGTACAAGGTGTCACACACACACACACACACACACACACACACACACACACACACACGGGTACAGGGTGTCACACACACACAGGGGTACAGGGTGTCACACACACAGGGGTACAGTGTGTCACACACACAGGGGTACAGGGTGTCACAAACACAGGGGTACAGGGTGTCACATACACAGGGGTACAGGGTGTCACACACACACAGGGGTACAGGGTGTCATATACACAGGGGTACAGGGTGTCATACACACACAGGGGTACAGGGTGTCACATACACAGGGGTACAAGGTGTCACACACACACACACACACACACACACACACACGTACAGGGTGTCACACACACACAGGGGTACAGGGTGTCACACACACAGGGGTACAGGGTGTCACATACACAGGGGTACAGGGTGTTACACACACACAGGAGTACAGGGTGTCACATACACAGGGGTACAGGGTGTCACATACACAGGAGTACAGGGTGTCACATACAAACAGGAGAACAGGGTGTCACATACACAGGGGTACAGGGTGTCACATACAAACAGGGGTACAGGGTGTCACATACACACAGGAGTACAGGGTATCATACATACATGAGTACAGGGTGTCACATACACAGGGGTACAGGGTGTCACACACACACAGGAGTACAGGGTGCCACATACACAGGGGAACAGGTTGTCACACACACACACACAGGGGTACAGGGTGTCACACACACACAGGGTTACAGGGTGTCACACACACACAGGGGTACAGGGTGTCACATACACAGGGGTACAGGGTGTCACATACACAGGGGTAGAGGGTGTCACACACACACACACAGGGGTAGAGGGTGTCACACACACACACACACACACACACACACACACATACACACACACACACACACACACGGGTACAGGGTGTCACACACACACAGGGGTACAGGGTGTCACACACACAGGGGTACAGGGTATCACATACATACAGGAGTACAGGGTGTCACATACACAGGGGTACAGGGTGTCACACACACACAGGAGTACAGGGTGCCACATACACAGGGGAACAGGTTGTCACACACACACAGGGGTACAGGGTGTCACACACACACAGGGGTACAGGGTGTCACATACTCAGGGGTACAGGGTGACACATACACAGGGGTACAGGGTGTCACATACACAGGGGTAGAGGGTGTCACACACACACACACACACACACACACACACACACACACACACACACACGGGAAGAGGGTGTCACACACACACACAGGGGTACAGGGTGTCACACACACACAGGGGTACAGGGTGTCACACACACACAGGGGTACAGGGTGTCACATACACACAGGGGTACAGGGTGTCACATACACACAGGGGTACAGGGTGTCACATACACAGGGGTACAGGGTGACACACAGGGGTACAGAGTGTCACACACACATAGGGGTACAGGGTGTCACACACACAGGGGTACAGGGTGTCACACACACAGGAGTAAAGGGTGTCACATACACAGGGGTACAGGGTGTCACATACACAGGGGTACAGGGTGTCACATACACACAGGGATACAGGGTGTCACACACACAGGGGTACAGGGTGTCACACACACAGGGGTACAGGGTGTCACACACACACAGGAGTACAGGGTGTCACACATACATAGGGGTACAGGGTGTCATGCACAGGGGTACAGGGTGTCACACACACACACAGGAGTAGAGGGTGTCACACATACACAGGGGTACAGGGTGTCACATACACACAGGAGTACAGGGTGTCACATAGACAGGGGTACAGGGTGTCAAATACACAGGGGTACAGGGTGTCACACACACACAGGGGTACAGGGTGTCACACACACAGGGGTACAGGGTGTCACACACACACAGAGGGGTACAGGGTGTCACACACACACAGGGGTACAGGGTGTCACATACACAGGGGTACAGGGTGTCACACACACAGGGTTACAGGGTGTCACACACACAGGGGTACAGGGTGTCACACACACAGGGGTACAGGGTGTCACACACACACAGGGGTACAGGGTGTCCACATACACAGGGGTACAAGGTGTCACACACACACACACACCCACACACACACACACACACACACACACACACACACACACACACACACACACACACACACACACACACACACATGCGGGTACAGGGTGTCACACACACACAGGGGTACAGGGTGTCACACACACAGGGGTACAGGGTGTCACATACACAGGGGTACAGGATGTCACACACACAGGAGTACAGGGTGTCACATACACAGGGGTACAGGGTGTCACATACACAGGGGTACAGGGTGTCACATACACACAGGAGTACAGGGTGTCACATACACACAGGAGTACAGGGTGTCACATACACAGGGGTACAGGGTATCACATATATACAGGAGTACAGGGTGTCACATACACAGGGGTACATGGTGTCACACACACACAGGAGTACAGGGTGTCACATACACAGGGGAACAGGGTGTCACATACACACAGGGGTACAGGGTGTCACACACACAGGGGTACAGGGTGTCACACACACAGGGGTACAGGGTTTCACATACACAGGGGTTCAGGGTGTCTCACACACACAGGGGTACAGGGTATCACACACACAGGGGTACAGGGTGTCACACACACACAGGGGTACAGGGTGTCACATACACAGGGGTAGAGGGTGTCACATACACACAGAGGGGTACAGGGTGTCACACACACACAGGGGTACAGGGTGTCACACACACACAGGGGTACAGGGAGTCACATACACAGGGGTACAGGGTGACACATACACAGGGGTACAGGGTGTCACATACACAGGGGTACTGTGTGTTACATACACAGGGGTACAGGGTGTCACACACACACACACACACACACACACACACACACACACACACACGGGTAGAGGGTGTCACACACACACACACACACACACACACACACACACACAAAGGGGTACAGGGTGTCACACACACACAGGGGTACAGGGTGTCACACACACACACAGGGGTACAGGGTGTCACATACACACAGGGCTACAGGGTGTCACATACACACAGAGGTACAGGGTGTCACACACACAGGGGTACAGGATGACACACACACAGGGGTACAGGGTGTCACACACACACACACAGGGGTACAGGGTGTCACACACACACACATAGGGGTACAGGGTGTCACACACACAGGGGTACAGGGTGTCACACACACAGGAGTACAGGGTGTCACATACACAGGGGTACAGGGTGTCACATACACACAGGGGTACAGGGTGTCACACACAGGGGTACAGGGTGTCACACAGACAGGGGTACAGGGTGTCACACACACACACAGGAGTACAGGGTGTCACACATACATAGGGGTACAGGGTGTCACGCACAGGGGTATATGGTGTCACACACACACACACACACAGGAGTAGAGGGTGTCACACATACACAGGGTTACAGGGTGTCACACACACAGGGGTACAGGGTGTCACACACACACAGGGGTACAGGGTGTCACACACACAGGGGTACAGGGTGTCACATACACAGGGGTACAGGGTGTCACATACACAGGGGTACAGGGTGTCACATACGCACAGGGGTACAGGGTGTCACATACACAGGGGTACAGGGTGTCACACACACACACACAGGGGTACAGGGTGTCATATACACAGGGGCACAGGGTGTCATACACACACAGGGGTACAGGGTGTCACATACACAGGGGTACAAGGTGTCACACACACACACACACACACACACACACACACACACACACACACACACGGGTACAGGGTGTCACACACACACAGGGGTACAGGGTGTCACACACACAGGGGTACAGGGTGTCACATACACAGGGGTGCAGGGTATCACATACATACAGGAGTACAGGGTGTCACATACACAGGGGTACAGGGTGTCACACACACACAGGAGAACAGGGTGTCACATACACAGGGGAACAGGGTGTCACATACACACAGGGGTACAGGGTGTCACACACACAGGAGTACAGGGTGTCGTGTCACATACACAGGGGTTCAGGGTGTCTCACACACACACAGGGGTACAGGGTATCACACACACAGGGGTACAGGGTGTCACACACACACAGGGGTACAGGGTGTCACATACACAGGGGTACAGGGTGTCACATACACACAGAGGGGTACAGGGTGTCACATACACACAGGGATATAGGGTGTCACATACACAGGGGTACAGGGTGTCACACACACACACAGGGGTACAGGGTGTCACACACACACAGGGGTACAGGGTGTCACATACACAGGGGTACAGGGTGACACATACACAGGGGTACAGGGTGTCACATACACAGGGATACAGGGTGTCACACACACACAGGGCTAGAGGGTGTCACACACACACACACACACACACACACACACACACACAAACACACACACACACACACGGGTACAGGGTGTCACACACACACAGGGGTACAGGGTGTCACACACACAGGGGTACAGGGTGTCACATACACAGGGGTACAGGGTGTTACACACACACAGGAGTACAGGGTGTCACACACACACAGGAGTACAGGGTGTCACATACACAGGGGTACAGGGTGTCACATACACAGGGGTACACGGTGTCACATACACACAGGAGTACAGGGTGTCACATACACAGGGGTACAGGGTGTCACATACACACAGGAGTACAGGGTTTCACATACACACAGGAGTACAGGGTGTCACATACACAGGGGTACAGGGTATCACATACATACAGGAGTACAGGGTGTCACATACACAGGGGTACAGGGTGTCACACACACACAAGAGTACAGGGTGTCACATACACAGGGGTACAGGGTGTCACATACACAGGAGTACAGGGTGTCACATACAAACAGGAGTACAGGGTGTCACATACACAGGGGTACAGGGTGTCACATACACAGGGGTACAGGGTATCACATACATACAGGAGTACAGGGTGTCACATACACAGGGGTACAGGGTGTCACACACACAGGAGTACAGGGTGTCACATACACAGGGGAACACGGTGTCACATACACACAGGGGTACAGGGTGTCACACACACAGGAGTACAGGGTGTCACATACACAGGGGTTCAGGGTGTCTCACACACACACAGGAGTACAGGGTATCACACACACAGGGGTACAGGGTGTCACACACACACAGGGGTACAGGGTGTCACATACACAGGGGTACAGGGTGTCACATACACACAGAGGGGTACAGGGTGTCACATACACACAGGGGTACAGGGTGTCACATACACAGGGGAACAGGGTGTCACATACACAGGGGTACAGGGTGTCACACACACACACACAGGGGTACAGGGTGTCACACACACACAGGGGTACAGGGTGTCACATACACAGGGGTACAGGGTGACACATACACAGGGGTACACACAAACACACAAAAACACATGCAAAAACAAACACACACACAAACACACAAAAACACACATAAAACACACAAAAACACACACACACAAACACACTCAAACACACACAAAAACAAACACAAAAACACACAAAAACACACAAAAACACACAAAAACAAACACACACACAAAAACACACACACACAAAAACACACACACACAAAAACAAACACACACACACAAAAACACACACAAAAACACACAAAAACAAACACACACACAAAAACACACACACACACAAACACACAAAAACACACACAAAAACACACACAAAAACACACAAAAACACACACAAAAACAAACAAACACAAAAACACAAAAAACACACAAAAACAAACACACACACAAAAACAAACACAAAAACACACACAAAAACAAACACACACAAAAACACAAAAAAACACACAAAAACAAACACGCACACAAAAACACAAACACAAAAACAAACACACACAAAAACACACACAAAAACACACAAAAACAAACACACACACACAAAAACACACACACAAACACACAAAAACACACAAAAACAAACACACACACAAAAACACACACACAAAAACAAACAAACACACAAAAACACACAAAAACAAACACACACAAAAACAAAAACAAACACAAAAACACACAAAAACAAACACACACACAAAAACACACACACACAAAAACAAACACACACACAAAAACACACACACAAAAACAAACACACACACAAAAACACACACACACAAAAACACACACAAAAACACACAAAAATAAAAACACACACAAAAACACACAAAAACAAAAACGCAAACAAACACACAAAAACATACACAAAAACACACAAAAACACACACACAAAAACAAACACAAAAACACACACAAAAACACACAAAAACACACACAAAAACAAACACACACACAAACGCACAAAAACACACAAAAAAACACACAAAAACAAACAAACACACAAAAACACAAACACAAAAACAAACACACACACAAACACACACAAAAACAAACACACACACAAACACACAAAAACACACACATAAATACACAAAAACAAACACACACACAAAAACACACACACACACAAAAACAAACACACACACACAAACACAGTCACACAAAAACAATCACACACGAAAACACACACAAAAACAAACACACACAAACACACAAAAGCACACACAAAAATACACAAAAACAAACACACACACAAAAACACACACACACACACACACACACACACACACACACACACACACACACACACACACACAAACACACACACACAAACACACTCACAAAAACAAAAACACACACAAAAATACACAAAAACAAACACACACACAAAAACACACACACAAAAACACACAAAAACACACACAAAAACAAAAACACACACAAAAACACAAAAAAACAAACACACACACAAAAACACACACAAACACACAAAACCACACACAAAAACACACAAAACACACACAAAAACAAAAACACACACAAAAACACACAAAAACAAACACACACACAAAAACACACACACACAAACACACAAAAACACACACAAAAACAAACACACACACAAACACACACAAACACACACAAAAACAAACACACACACAAACACTCAAAAACACACACATAAATACACAAAAACAAACACACATACAAAAACACACACACACAAACACACAAAAACACATGCAAAAACACACAAAAACAAACACACACACAAAAACACACACAAAAACACACACAAAAACACATGCAAAAACAAACACACACAAAAACACACAAAAAAACACACAAAAACAAACACACATACAAAAACACAAACACAAAAACAAACACACACAAACACACACACACACAAACACAGAAAAACACACACAAAAACACACACAAAAACAAAACACACACACAAAAACACACACACAAAAACAAACACACACACAAAAACACACACACACAAAAACAAACACACACACAAAAACACACAAAAACAAACACACACACAAAAACACACACAAAAACAAAAACAAACACAAAAACACACAAAAACAAACACACACAAAAACACACACAGAACAACAAACACACACACACAAAAACACACACACACAAACACACAAAAACAAACACGCAAACAAACACACAGACACACAAAAAAACAAACACACACACAAAAACACACAAAAACACACACACAAAAACAAACACACCAAAACACACACAAAAACAAACACACACACAAACACACACAAAAACAAACACACAAAAACACACACAAAAACAAACACAAACACAAAAACACACACACACAAAAACACACATAAAACACACAAAAACAAACACACACAAACACACTCAAACACACACAAAAACAAACACACAAAAACACACAAAAACACACAAAAACAAACACACACACAAAAACACACACACACACAAAAATACACACACACACAAAAACAAACACACACACACACACACACACACACACAAAAACACACACAAAAACACACAAAAACAAACACACACTCAAAAACACACACACACAAACACACAAAAACACACACAAAAACACACACAAAAACACACAAAAACACACACAAAAACACAAAAAAACACACAAAAACAAACACACACACAAAAACAAACACAAAAACACACACAAAAACAAACACACACAAAAACAAACACACACAAAAACACAAAAAACACACAAAAACAAACACACACACAAAAACACACACACAAACACACAAAAACACACAAAAACACACAAAAACAAACACACACAAACACACTCAAACACACACAAAAACAAACACACAAAAACACACAAAAACACACAAAAACAAACACACACACAAAAACACACACACACACAAAAACACACACACACACAAAAACACACACAAAAACACACACAAAAACACACACAAAAACACAAAAAAACACACAAACAAACACACACACAAAAACAAACACAAAAACACACACAAAAACAAACACACACAAAAACAAACACACACAAAAACACAAAAAAACACACAAAAACAAACACGCACACAAAAACACAAACACAAAAAGAAACACACACAAAAACACACACAAAAACACACAAAAACAAACACACACACAAAAACACACACACAAACACACAAAAACACACAAAAACAAACACACACACAAAAACACACACACACACAAACAAACACACACACAAAAACACACACACACAAAAACAAACACACACAAAAACACACACAAAAACAAAAACAAACACAAAAACACACAAAAACAAACACACACACAAAAACACACACACACAAAAACAAACACACACACAAAAACACACACACACAAAAACAAACACACACACAAAAACACACACACACAAAAACAAACACACACACAAAAACACACACAAAAACACACAAAAATAAAAACACACACAAAAACACACACACACAAACACACACAAAAACACACACAAAAACACACAAAAACACACACAAAAACAAAAACACACACAAAAACACAAAAAACAACACACACACAAAAACAAACACAAAAACACACACAAAAACAAACACACACAAAAACACAAAAAACACACAAAAACAAACACGCACACAAAAACACAAACACAAAAACAAACACACACAAAAACACACACAAAAACACACAAAAACAAACACACACACAAAAACACACACACAAACACACAAAAACAAACACACACACAAACACTCAAAAACACACACATAAATACACAAAAACAAACACACATACAAAAACACACTCACACAAACACACAAAAACACATGCAAAAACACACAAAAACAAACACACACCCAAAAACACACACAAAAACACACCCAAAAACACAAACACAAAAACAAACACACACAAAAACACACACACACAAACACAGAAAAACACACACAAAAACACACACAAAAACAAAACACACACACAAAAACACACACACAAAAACAAACACACACACAAAAACACACACACACAAAAACAAACACACACACAAAAACACACACAAAAACAAAAACAAACACAAAAACACACAAAAACAAACACACACAAAAACACACACAAAAACACACAAAAACAAACACACACACAAAAACACACACACAAACACACAAAAACAAACACACACACAAACACTCAAAAACACACACATAAATACACAAAAACAAACACACATACAAAAACACACACACACAAACACACAAAAACACATGCAAAAACACACAAAAACAAACACACACACAAAAACACACACAAAAACACACCCAAAAACACACCCAAAAACACACACAAAAACACATGCAAAAACAAACACACACACAAAAACACACACACACAAAAACAAA
This sequence comes from Taudactylus pleione, assembly GCA_031769625.1. Classification (NCBI taxonomy): domain Eukaryota; kingdom Metazoa; phylum Chordata; class Amphibia; order Anura; family Myobatrachidae; genus Taudactylus; species Taudactylus pleione. The sequence goes on from JAUIMM010002886.1 coordinate 73,376, forward strand.
CTCACAAAAACAAACACAAAAACACACACAAAAACAAACACACACAAAAACACACAAAAAAACACACAAAAACAAACACACACACAAACACTCAAAAACACACACATAAATACACAAAAACAAACACACATACAAAAACACACACACACAAACACACAAAAACACATGCAAAAACACACAAAAACAAACACGTACACAAAAACACACACAAAAACACACCCAAAAACACACAAAAACACATGCAAAAACAAACACACACACAAAAACACACACACACAAAAACAAACACACACAAAAACACACACACACAAACACAGAAAAACACACACAAAAACACACACAAAAACAAACACACACACAAAAACACACACACACAAAAACAAACACACACACAAAAACACACACACACAAAAACAAACACACACACAAAAACACACACAAAAACAAAAACAAACACAAAAACACACAAAAACAAACACACACACAAAAACACACACAGAACAACAAACACACACACACACAAAAACACACACACACAAACACACAAAAACAAACACGCAAACAAACACACAAAAACACACACAAAAACAAACACACACACAAAAACACACAAAAACACACACACAAAAACAAACACACCAAAACACACACAAAAACAAACACACACACAAACACACACAAAAACAAACACACAAAAACACACACAAAAACAAACACAAACACAAAAACACACACACACAAAAACAAACACACACACAAAAACACACACACACAAACACAGAAAAACACACACAAAAACACACACAAAAACACACAAAAATAAAAACACACACAAAAACACACACACACAAACACACACAAAAACACACACAAAAACACACAAAAACACACACACAAAAACAAACACACCAAAACACACACAAAAACAAACACACACAAACACACACAAAAACAAACACACAAAAACACACACAAAAACAAACACAAACACAAAAACACACACACACAAAAACAAACACAAACACAAAAACACACACACACAAAAACAAACACACACACAAAAACACACACAAAAACACACAAAAATAAAAACACACACGAAAACACACACAAAAACAAACACACACAAACACACAAAAACACACACAAAAATACACAAAAACAAACACACACACAAAAACACACACACACACACAAACAAACACACACACACACACACAAACACACTCATAAAAACAAAAACACACACAAAAATACACAAAAACAAACACACACACAAAAACACACACACAAAAACACACAAGAACACACACAAAAACAAAAACACACACAAAAACACAAAAAAACAAACACACACACAAAAACACACACAAACACACAAAACCACACACAAAAACACACAAAAACACACACAAAAACAAAAACACACACAAAAACACACAAAAACAAACACACACACAAAAACACACACACACACACAAACACACAAAAACACACACAAAAACAAACACACACACAAACACACACAAACACACACATTAACAAACACACACACAAACACTCAAAAACACACACATAAATACACAAAAACAAACACACATACAAAAACACACACACACAAACACACAAAAACACATGCAAAAACACACACACAAAAACACACACAAAAACACACACAAAAACACATGCAAAAACAAACACACACAAAAACACACAAAAAAACACACAAAAACAAACACACACACAAAAACACAAACACAAAAACAAACACACACAAAAACACACACACACAAACACAGAAAAACACACACAAAAACACACACAAAAACAAAACACACACACAAAAAAACACACAAAAACAAAAACACACACAAACACACAAAACCACACACAAAAACACACAAAAACACACACAAAAACAAAAACACACACAAAAACACACAAAAACAAACACACACACAAAAACACACACACACACAAACACACAAAAACACACACAAAAACAAACACACACACAAACACACACAAACACACACATTAACAAACACACACACAAACACTCAAAAACACACACATAAATACACAAAAACAAACACACATACAAAAACACACACACACAAACACACAAAAACACATGCAAAAACACACACACAAAAACACACACAAAAACACACACAAAAACACACACAAAAACAAAACACACACACAAAAACACACACACAAAAACAAACACACACACAAAAACACACACACACAAAAACAAACACACACACAAAAACACACACACACAAAAACAAACACACACACAAAAACACACACAAAAACAAAAACAAACACAAAAACACACAAAAACAAACACACACACAAAAACACACACAGAACAACAAACACACACACACAAAAACACACACACACAAACACACAAAAACAAACACGCAAACAAACACACAAAAACACACACAAAAACAAACACACACACAAAAACACACAAAAACACACACACAAAAACAAACACACCAAAACACACACAAAAACAAACACACACACAAACACACACAAAAACAAACACACAAAAACACACACAAAAACAAACACAAACACAAAAACACACACACACAAAAACAAACACACACACAAAAACACACACACGCAAACACACAAAAACACATGTAAAAACACACAAAAACAAACACACACACAAAAACACACACAAAAACACACCCAAAAACACACACAAAAACACATGCAAAAACAAACACACACACAAAAACACACACACACAAAAACAAACACACACAAAAACACACACACACAAACACAGAAAAACACACACAAAAACACACACAAAAACAAAACACACACACAAAAACACACACACAAAAACAAACACACACACAAAAACACACACACACAAAAACAAACACACACACAAAAACACACACAAAAACAAAAACAAACACAAAAACAAACACGCAAACAAACACACAAAAACACACACAAAAACAAACACACACACAAAAACACACAAAAACACACACACAAAAACAAACACACCAAAACACACACAAAAACAAACACACACACAAACACACACACAAAAACACACAAAAACACACACACAAAAACAAACACACCAAAACACACACAAAAACAAACACACAAAAACACACACAAAAACAAACACAAACACAAAAACACACACACACAAAAACAAACACACACACAAAAACACAAACACACAAACACAGAAAAACACACACAAAAACACACACGCAAAAACACCCACACAAAAATAAACACAAAAACACACACAAAAACACACACACACAAAAACCCACAAAAACACACACACAAAAACACACACAAAAACACAGAAAAACAAACACAAAAACAAACACACACACAAACACTCAAAAACACACACAAAAACACACAAAAACACACACAAAAACACACACAAAAACACACAAAAACACACACACAAAAACAAACACACAAAAACACACACAAAAACAAACACACACACAAACACACAAAAACACACAAAAACAAACACACAAAAACACACACAAAAACACAAACACAAAAACAAACACACACAAAAACACACACAAAAACACACAAAAACAAACACACACACAAAAACACACACACACAAACACACAAAAACACATGCAAAAACAAACACACACACAAACACACAAAAACACACATAAAACACACAAAAACAAACACACACAAACACACTCAAACACACACAAAAACAAACACACAAAAACACACAAAAACACACACAAACAAACACACACACAAAAACACACACACACACAAACACACACACACACACACACACACAAACACACACAAAAACACACAAAAACAAACACACACTCAAAAACACACACACACACAAACACACAAAAACACACACAAAAACACACACAAAAACACAAAAAAACACACACAAAAACAAACAAACACAAAAACACAAAAAAACACACAAAAACAAACACACACACAAAAACAAACACAAAAACACACACAAAAACAAACACACACAAAAACACAAAAAAACACACAAAAACAAACACGCACACAAAAACACAAACACAAAAACAAACACACACAAAAACACACACAAAAACACACAAAAACAAACACACACACAAAAACACACACAAAAACACAAAAAAACACACAAAAACAAACACACACACAAAAACACACACACAAAAACACACACACAAAAACAAACAAACACACAAAAACACACAAAAACAAACACACACAAAAACAAAAACAAACACAAAAACACACAAAAACAAACACACACACAAAAACACACACACACAAAAACAAACACACACACAAAAACACACACAAAAACAAACACACACACAAAAACACACACACACAAAAACACACACAAAAACACACAAAAATAAAAACACACACAAAAACACACAAAAACAAAAACGCAAACAAACACACAAAAACACACACAAAAACACACAAAAACACACACACAAAAACAAACACAAAAACACACACAAAAACAAACACACACAAAAACACACAAAAACACACACAAAAACAAACACACACACAAACGCACAAAAACACACAAAAAAACACACAAAAACAAACAAACACAAAAACACAAACACAAAAACAAACACACACACAAACACACACAAAAACAATCAAACACACAAACACACAAAAACACACACATAAATACACAAAAACAAACACACACACAAAAACACACACACACAAAAACAAACACACACACACAAACACACTCACACAAAAACAATCACACACGAAAACACACACAAAAACAAACACACACAAACACACAAAAACACACACAAAAATACACAAAAACAAACACACACACAAAAACACACACACACACACAAACAAACACACACACACACACACAAACACACTCATAAAAACAAAAACACACACAAAAATACACAAAAACAAACACACACACAAAAACACACACACAAAAACACACAAGAACACACACAAAAACAAAAACACACACAAAAACACAAAAAAACAAACACACACACAAAAACACACACAAACACACAAAACCACACACAAAAACACACAAAAACACACACAAAAACAAAAACACACACAAAAACACACAAAAACAAACACACACACAAAAACACACACACACACAAACACACAAAAACACACACAAAAACAAACACACACACAAACACACACAAACACACACATTAACAAACACACACACAAACACTCAAAAACACACACATAAATACACAAAAACAAACACACATACAAAAACACACACACACAAACACACAAAAACACATGCAAAAACACACACACAAAAACACACACAAAAACACACACAAAAACACATGCAAAAACAAACACACACAAAAACACACAAAAAAACACACAAAAACAAACACACACACAAAAACACAAACACAAAAACAAACACACACAAAAACACACACACACAAACACAGAAAAACACACACAAAAACACACACAAAAACAAAACACACACACAAAAAAACACACAAAAACAAAAACACACACAAACACACAAAACCACACACAAAAACACACAAAAACACACACAAAAACAAAAACACACACAAAAACACACAAAAACAAACACACACACAAAAACACACACACACACAAACACACAAAAACACACACAAAAACAAACACACACACAAACACACACAAACACACACATTAACAAACACACACACAAACACTCAAAAACACACACATAAATACACAAAAACAAACACACATACAAAAACACACACACACAAACACACAAAAACACATGCAAAAACACACACACAAAAACACACACAAAAACACACACAAAAACACACACAAAAACAAAACACACACACAAAAACACACACACAAAAACAAACACACACACAAAAACACACACACACAAAAACAAACACACACACAAAAACACACACACACAAAAACAAACACACACACAAAAACACACACAAAAACAAAAACAAACACAAAAACACACAAAAACAAACACACACACAAAAACACACACAGAACAACAAACACACACACACAAAAACACACACACACAAACACACAAAAACAAACACGCAAACAAACACACAAAAACACACACAAAAACAAACACACACACAAAAACACACAAAAACACACACACAAAAACAAACACACCAAAACACACACAAAAACAAACACACACACAAACACACACAAAAACAAACACACAAAAACACACACAAAAACAAACACAAACACAAAAACACACACACACAAAAACAAACACACACACAAAAACACACACACGCAAACACAGAAAAACACACACAAAAACACACACAAAAACAAAAACACACACAAAAACACACACACAAAAACACCCACACAAAAACAAACACAAAAACACACACAAAAACACACACACACACACACACACAAAAACCCACAAAAACACACAAAAACAAACACACACACAAAAACACACACAAAAACAAAAACACACACAAAAACACACAAAAACAAACACACACACAAAAACACACACACACAAACACACAAAAAACACACAAAAACCCACACAAAAACACACAAAAACACACACAAAAACACACACAAAAACACACAAAAACACACACACAAAAACAAACACACAAAAACACACACAAAAACAAACACACACACAAACACACAAAAACACACAAAAACAAACACACAAAAACACACCCAAAAACACACACAAAAACACAAACACAAAAACAAACACACACAAAAACACACACAAAAACACACAAAAACACACAAAAACAAACACACACACAAAAACACACACACACAAACACACAAAAACACATGCAAAAACAAACACACACACAAACACACAAAAACACACATAAAACACACAAAAACAAACACACACAAACACACTCAAACACACACAAAAACAAACACACACACAAAAACACACACACACACAAAAACACACACACACACACAAAAACAAACACACACACACAAAAACACACACAAAAACACACAAAAACAAACACACACTCAAAAACACACACACACACAAACACACAAAAACACACACAAAAACACACACAAAAACACACAAAAACACACACAAAAACACAAAAAAACACACAAAAACAAACACACACACAAATACAAACACAAAAACACACACAAAAACAAACACACACAAAAACAAACACACACAAAAACACAAAAAAACACACAAAAACAAACACGCACACAAAAACACAAACACAAAAACACACACACACAAAAACACAGAAAAACAAACAAACAAAAACAAACACACACAAAAACAAACACACACAAAAACAAACACACTCACAAAAATAAACACATACACTAAAACAAACACACAAAAACACACACAAAAACACACACAAAAACAAACACACACAAAAAACAAACACAAAAACACACAAAAACAAACAAAAAAACACACACAAAAAACAAACACACACACAAGCACCTCACAAACAAAATCAAACACCACACAAACTACACACACAGAAAAACACACACAAAAACACGCAAAAACAAACACACAGACAAAAACACACACAAAAACACAAACAAAAACACACACACACAAAAAACACATGCAAAAACACACAAACAAAAACAAACGCACACAAAAACACATGCAAAAACACACACACAAATACACACACAAAAACACACACAAAAACACACACACACACAAACACAAAAGCACACACACAAAAACACACAAACACACAAAAACACACACAAAAATAAACACACACACAAAAACAAACACACACACACACAAAAACACAAACAAAAACACACACACACACACAAAAAACACATGCAAAAACACACAAACAAAAACAAACACACACACACACAAACACACACAAAAACACACACAAACACACACACACACAAACACTCAAAAACACACACATAAATACACAAAAATAAACACACATACAAAAACACACACACACAAACACACAAAAACACATGCAAAAACACACAAAAACAAACACACACACAAAAACACACACAAAAACACACCCAAAAACACACCCAAAAACACACACAAAAACACATGCAAAAACAAACACACACACAAAAACACACACACACAAAAACAAACTCACAAAAACAAACACAAAAACACACACAAAAACAAACACACACAAAAACACACAAAAAACCACACAAAAACCCACACAAAAACAAACACACACACAAACACTCAAAAACACACACATAAATACACAAAAACAAACACACATACAAAAACACACACACACACAAAAACACATGCAAAAACACACAAAAACAAACACACACACAAAAACACACACAAAAACACACCCAAAAACACACACAAAAACACATGCAAAAACAAACACACACACAAAAACACACACACACAAAAACAAACTCACAAAAACAAACACAAAAACACACACAAAAACAAACACACACAAAAACACACAAAAAAACACACAAAAACAAACACACACACAAAAACACAAACACAAAAACAAACACACACAAAAACACACACACACAAACACAGAAAAACACACACAAAAACACACACAAAAACAAAACACACACACAAAAACACACACACAAAAACAAACACACACAAAAACACACACACACAAAAACAAACACACACACAAAAACACACACAAAACCAAAAACAAACACAAAAACACACAAAAACAAACACACACAAAAACACACACAAAAACACACAAAAACAAACACACACACAAAAACACACACACAAACACACAAAAACAAACACACACACAAACACTCAAAAACACACACATAAATACACAAAAACAAACACACATACAAAAACACACACACACAAACACACAAAAACACATGCAAAAACACACAAAAACAAACACACACACAAAAACACACACAAAACACACCCAAAACACACACCCAAAAACACACAAAAACACATGCAAAAACAAACACACACACAAAAACACACACACACAAAAACAAACTCACAAAAACAAACACAAAAACACACACAAAAACAAACACACACAAAAACACACAAAAAAAACACACAAAAACAAACACACACACAAACACTCAAAAACACACACATAAATACACAAAAACAAACACACATACAAAAACACACACACACAAACACACAAAAACACATGCAAAAACACACAAAAACAAACACACACACAAAAACACACACAAAAACACACCCAAAAACACACACAAAAACACATGCAAAAACAAACACACACAAAAACACACACACACAAAAACAAACACACACAAAAACACAAACAAACAAACACAGAAAAACACACAAAAAAAACACACACAAAAACAAAACACACACACAAAAACACACACACAAAAACAAACACACACACAAAAACACACACACACAAAAACAAACACACACACAAAAACACACACACACAAAAACAAACACACACACAAAAACACACACAAAAACAAAAACAAACACAAAAACACACAAAAACAAACACACACACAAAAACACACACAGAACAACAAACACACACACACAAAACACACACACACAAACACACAAAAACAAACACGCAAACAAACACACAAAAACACACACAAAAACAAACACACACACAAAAACACACAACAACACACACACAAAAACAAACACACCAAAACACACACAAAAACAAACACACACACAAACACACACAAAAACAAACACACAAAAACACACACAAAAACAAACACAAACACAAAAACACACACACACAAAAACAAACACACACACAAAAACACACACACACAAACACAGAAAAACACACACAAAAACACACACAAAAACACACAAAAATAAAAACACACACAAAAACACACACACACAAACACACACAAAAACACACACAAAAACACACAAAAACACACACACAAAAACAAACACACCAAAACACACACAAAAACAAACACACACACAAACACACACAAAAACAAACACACAAAAACACATGCAAAAACAAACAAAAACAAACACACACACAAAAACACACACAAAAACACACCGAAAAACACACACAAAAACACATGCAAAAACAAACACACACACAAAAACACACACACACAAAAACAAACTCACAAAAACAAACACAAAAACACACACAAAAACAAACACACACAAAAACACACAAAAAAACACACAAAAACAAACACACACACAAACACTCAAAAACACACACATAAATACACAAAAACAAACACACATACAAAAACACACACACACAAACACACAAAAACACATGCAAAAACACACAAAAACAAACACACACACAAAAACACACACAAAAACACACCCAAAAACACACACAAAAACACATGCAAAAACAAACACACACACAAAAACACACACACAAAAACAAACTCACAAAAACAAACACAAAAACACACACAAAAACAAACACACACAAAAACACACAAAAAAACACACAAAAACAAACACACACACAAAAACACAAACACAAAAACAAACACACACAAAAACACACACACACAAACACAGAAAAACACACACAAAAACACACACAAAAACAAAACACACACACACAAAAACACACACACAAAAACAAACACACACACAAAAACACACACACACAAAAACAAACACACACACAAAAACACACACACACAAAAACAAACACACACACAAAAACACACACAAAAACAAAAACAAACACAAAAACACACAAAAACAAACACACACACAAAAACACACACAGAACAACAAACACACACACACAAAAACACACACACACAAACACACAAAAACAAACACGCAAACAAACACACAAAAACACACACAAAAACAAACACACACACAAAAACACACAAAAACACACACACAAAAACAAACACACCAAAACACACACAAAAACAAACACACACACAAACACACACAAAAACAAACACACAAAAACACACACAAAAACAAACACAAACACAAAAACACACACACACAAAAACAAACACACACACAAAAACACACACACACAAACACAGAAAAACACACACAAAAAACACACACAAAAACAAAAACACACACAAAAACACACACACACAAAAACAAACACACACACAAAAACACACACAAAAACACACAAAAATAAAAACACACACAAAAACACACACACACAAACACACACAAAAACACACACAAAAAAACACAAAAACACACACAAAAACAAAACACACACACACAAAAACACAAAAAAACACACAAAAACAAACACACACACAAAAACAAACACAAAAACACACACAAAAACAAACACACACAAAAACACAAAAAAACACACAAAAACAAACACACACACAAAAACACAAACACAAAAACAAACACACACAAAAACACACACAAAAACACACAAAAACAAACACACACACAAAAACACACACACAAACACACAAAAACAAACACACACACAAACACTCAAAAACACACACATAAATACACAAAAACAAACACACATACAAAAACACACACACACAAACACACAAAAACACATGCAAAAACACACAAAAACAAACACACACACAAAAACACACACAAAAACACACCCAAAAACACACCCAAAAACACACACAAAAACACATGCAAAAACAAACACACACACAAAAACACACACACACAAAAACAAACTCACAAAAACAAACACAAAAACACACACAAAAACAAACACACACAAAAACACACAAAAAACCACACAAAAACAAACACACACACAAACACTCAAAAACACACACATAAATACACAAAAACAAACACACATACAAAAACACACACACACAAACACACAAAAACACATGTAAAAACACACAAAAACAAACACACACACAAAAACACACACAAAAACACACCCAAAAACACACACAAAACACATGCAAAAACAAACACACACACAAAAACACACACACACAAAAACAAACACACACAAAAACACACACACACAAACACAGAAAAACACACACAAAAACACACACAAAAACAAAACACACACACAAAAACACACACACAAAAACAAACACACACACAAAAACACACACACACAAAAACAAACACACACACAAAAACACACACAAAAACAAAAACAAACACAAAAACAAACACGCAAACAAACACACAAAAACACACACAAAAACAAACACACACACAAAAACACACAAAAACACACACACAAAAACAAACACACCAAAACACACACAAAAACAAACACACACACAAACACACACACAAAAACACACAAAAACACACACACAAAAACAAACACACCAAAACACACACAAAAACAAACACACAACACAAACACACACAAAAACAAACACACAAAAACACACACAAAAACAAACACAAACACAAAAACACACACACACAAAAACAAACACACACACAAAAACACAAACACACAAACACAGAAAAACACACACAAAAACACACACAAAAACAAAAACACACACAAAAAACACACACACAAAAACACCCACACAAAAATAAACACAAAAACACACACAAAAACACACACACACAAAAACCCACAAAAACACACACACAAAAACACACACAAAAACACACAAAAACAAACACAAAAACAAACACACACACAAACACTCAAAAACACACACATAAATACACAAAAACAAACACACACACAAAAACACACACACACACAAACACACAAAAACACACACAAAAACACACAAAAAACACACACAAAAACACACACAAAAACACACAAAAACACACACACAAAAACAAACACACAAAAACACACACAAAAACAAACACACACACAAACACACAAAAACACACAAAAACAAACACACAAAAACACACACAAAAACACAAACACAAAAACAAACACACACAAAAAACACACACAAAAACACACAAAAACAAACACACACACAAAAACACACACACACAAACACACACACAAAAACACACACACAAAAACAAACACACACACAAAAACACACACACACAAAAACACACACAAAAACACACAAAAATAAAAACACACACAAAAACACACACAAAAACACACAAAAACACACACACAAAAACAAACACAAAAACACACACAAAAACAAACACACACAAAAACACACAAAAACACACACAAAAACAAACACACACACAAATGCACAAAAACACACAAAAAAACACACAAAAACAAACAAACACACAAAAACACAAACACAAAAACAAACACACACACAAACACACACAAAAACAAACACGCACACAAACACACAAAAACACACACATAAATACACAAAAACAAACACACACACAAAAACACACACACACACACACAAAAACAAACACACACACACAAACACACTCACACAAAAACAATCACACACGAAAACACACACAAAAACAAACACACACAAACACACAAAAACACACACAAAAATACACAAAAACAAACACACACACAAAAAAACACACACACACACACACAAACAAACACACACACACAAACACACTCACAAAAACAAAAACACACACAAAAATACACAAAAACAAACACAAACACAAAAACACACACACAAAAACACACAAAAACACACACAAAAACAAAAACACACACAAAAACACAAAAAAACAAACACACACAAAAACACACACAAACACACAAAACCACACACAAAAACACACAAAAACACACACAAAAACAAAAACACACACAAAAACACACAAAAACAAACACACACACAAAAACACACACACACACAAACACACAAAAACACACAAAAACAAACACACACACAAACACACACAAACACACACAAAAACAAACACACACACAAACACTCAAAAACACACACATAAATACACAAAAACAAACACACATACAAAAACACACACACACAAACACACAAAAACACATGCAAAAACACACAAAAACAAACACACACAAAAACACACACAAAAACACACCCAAAATCACACACAAAAACACATGCAAAAACAAACACACACACAAAAACACACACACACAAAAACAAACTCACAAAAACAAACACAAAAACACACACAAAAACAAACACACACAAAAACACACAAAAAACACACAAAAACAAACACACACACAAAAACACAAACACAAAAACAAACACACACAAAAACACACACACACAAACACAGAAAAACACACACAAAAACACACACAAAAACAAAACACACACACAAAAACACACACACAAAAACAAACACACACACAAAAACACACACACACACACAAAAACACACACACACAAAAACAAACACACACACAAAAACACACACAAAAACAAACACAAAAACACACAAAAACAAACACACACACAAAAACACACACACAAAAACAAACACACCAAAACACACACAAAAACAAACACACACACAAACACACACAAAAACAAACACACAAAAACACACACAAAAACAAACACAAACACAAAAACACACACACACAAAAACAAACACACACACAAAAACACACACACACAAACACAGAAAAACACACACAAAAACACACACACAAAAACACACAAAAATAAAAACACACACAAAAACACACACACACAAACACACACAAAAACACACACAAAAACACACAAAAACACACACACAAAAACAAACACACCAAAACACACACAAAAACAAACACACACAAACACACACAAAAACAAACACACAAAAACACACACAATAACAAACACAAACACAAAAACACACACACACAAAAACAAACACAAACACAAAAACACACACACACAAAAACAAACACACACACAAAAACACACACAAAAACACACAAAAATAAAAACACACACAAAAACACACACACACAAACACACACAAAAACACACACAAAAACACACAAAAACACACACAAAAACAAAAACACACACAAAAACACAAAAAAAACACACAAAAACAAACACACACACACAAAAACACACACAAAAACACACACAAAAACAAACACACACAAAAACACAAAAAAACACACAAAAACAAACACACACACAAAAACACAAACACAAAAACAAACACACACAAAAACACACACAAAAACACACAAAAACAAACACACACACAAAAACACACACACAAACACACAAAAACAAACACACACACAAACGCTCAAAAACACACACATAAATACACAAAAACAAACACACATACAAAAACACACACACACAAACACACAAAAACACATGCAAAAACACACAAAAACAAACACACACACAAAAACACACACAAAAACACACCCAAAAACACACCCAAAAACACACACAAAAACACACACACACAAAAACAAACTCACAAAAACAAACACAAAAACACACACAAAAACAAACACACACAAAAAACACACAAAAAAACACACAAAAACAAACACACACACAAACACTCAAAAACACACACATAAATACACAAAAACAAACACACATACAAAAACACACACACACAAACACACAAAAACACATGCAAAAACACACAAAAACAAACACACACACAAAAACACACACAAAAACACACCCAAAAACACACACAAAAACACATGCAAAAACAAACACACACACAGAAACACACACACACAAAAACAAACACACACAAAAACACACACACACAAACACAGAAAAACACACACAAAAACACACACAAAAACAAAACACACACACAAAAACACACACACAAAAACAAACACACACACAAAAACACACACACACAAAAACAAACACACACACAAAAACACACACACACAAAAACAAACACACACACAAAGACACACACAAAAACAAAAACAAACACAAAAACACACAAAAACAAACACACACACAAAAACACACACAGAACAACAAACACACACACACAAAAACACACACACACAAACACACAAAAACAAACACGCAAACAAACACACAAAAACACACACAAAAACAAACACACACACAAAAACACACAAAAACACACACACACAAAAACAAACACACCAAAACACACACAAAAACAAACACACACACAAACACACACAAAAACAAACACACAAAAACACACACAAAAACAAACACAAACACAAAAACACACACACACAAAAACAAACACACACACAAAAACACACACAAAAACACACACACAAAAACACCCACACAAAAACAAACACAAAAACACACACAAAAACACACACACACAAAAACCCACAAAAACAAACACAAAAACAAACACACACACAAACACTCAAAAACACACACATAAATACACAAAAACAAACACACACACAAAAACACACACACACAAACACACAAAAACACACACAAAAACACACACAAAAACACACACAAAAACACACAAAAACACACACACAAAAACAAACACACAAAAACACACACAAAAACAAACACACACACAAACACACAAAAACAAACACACAAAAACACACCCAAAAACACACACAAAAACACACACAAAAACACAAACACAAAAACAAACACACACAAAAACACACACAAAAACACACACACAAAAACACACACACACAAACACACAAAAACACATGCAAAAACAAACACACACACAAACACACAAAAACACACATAAAATACACAAAAACAAACACACACAAACACACTCAAACACACACAAAAACAAACACACAAAAACACACAAAAACACACAAAAACAAACACACACACAAAAACACACACACACACAAAAACACACACACACACACAAAAACAAACACACACACACACACACACAAAAACACACACAAAAACACACAAAAACAAACACACACTCAAAAACACACACACACAAACACACAAAAACACACACAAAAACACACACAAAAACACAAAAAAAACACACACAAAAACAAACAAACACAAAAACACAAAAAAACACACAAAAACAAACACACACAAAAACAAACACAAAAACACACACAAAAACAAACACACACAAAAACACAAAAAAACACACAAAAACAAACACGCACACAAAAACACAAACACAAAAACAAACACACACAAAAACACACACAAAAACACACAAAAACAAACACACACACAAAAACACACACAAAAACACAAAAAAACACACAAAAACAAACACACACACACAAAAACACACACACAAAAACAAACAAACACACAAAAACACACAAAAACAAACACACACAAAAACAAAAACAAACACAAAAACACACAAAAACAAACACACACACAAAAACACACACACACAAAAACAAACACACACACAAAAACACACACACAAAAACAAACACACACACAAAAACACACACACACACACAAACACACACAAAAACACACAAAAATAAAAACACACACAAAAACATACAAAAACAAAAACGCAAACAAACACACAAAAACACACACAAAAACACACAAAAACACACACACAAAAACAAACACAAAAACACACACAAAAACAAACACACACAAAAACACACAAAAACACACACAAAAACAAACACACACAAATGCACAAAAACACACAAAAAAACACACAAAAACAAACAAACACACAAAAACACAAACACAAAAACAAACACACACACAAACACACACAAAAACAATCACACACACAAACACACAAAAACACACACATAAATACACAAAAACAAACACACACACAAAAACACAAACACAAAAACAAAAACACACACACACAAACACAGAAAAACACACACAAAAACACACACAAAAACAAAACACACACACAAAAACACACACACAAAAACAAACACACACACAAAAACACACACACACACACAAAAACACACACACACAAAAACAAACACACACACAAAAACACACACAAAAACAAAAACAAACACAAAAACACACAAAAACAAACACACACACAAAAACACACACACAAAAACAAACACACCAAAACACACACAAAAACAAACACACACACAAACACACACAAAAACAAACACACAAAAACACACACAAAAACAAACACAAACACAAAAACACACACACACAAAAACAAACACACACACAAAAACACACACACACAAACACAGAAAAACACACACAAAAACACACACAAAAACACACAAAAATAAAAACACACACAAAAACACACACACACAAACACACACAAAAACACACACAAAAACACACAAAAACACACACACAAAAACAAACACACCAAAACACACACAAAAACAAACACACACAAACACACACAAAAACAAACACACAAAAACACACACAAAAACAAACACAAAAACACACACACACAAAAACAAACACAAACACAAAAACACACACACACAAAAACAAACACACACACAAAAACACACACAAAAACACACAAAAATAAAAACACACACAAAAACACACACACACAAACACACACAAAAACACACACAAAAACACACAAAAACACACACAAAAACAAAAACACACACAAAAACACAAAAAAACACACAAAAACACACACAAAAACAAACACACACAAAAACACAAAAAAACACACAAAAACAAACACACACACAAAAACACAAACACAAAAACAAACACACACAAAAACACACACAAAAACACACAAAAACAAACACACACACAAAAACACACACACAAACACACAAAAACAAACACACACACAAACGCTCAAAAACACACACATAAATACACAAAAACAAACACACATACAAAAACATACACACACAAACACACAAAAACACATGCAAAAACACACAAAAACAAACACACACACAAAAACACACACAAAAACACACCCAAAAACACACCCAAAAACACACACAAAAACACACACACACAAAAACAAACTCACAAAAACAAACACAAAAACACACACAAAAACAAACACACACAAAAACACACAAAAAACACACAAAAACAAACACACACACAAACACTCAAAAACACACACATAAATACACAAAAACAAACACACATACAAAAACACACACACACAAACACACAAAACACATGCAAAAACACACAAAAACAAACACACACACAAAAACACACACAAAAACACACCCAAAAACACACACAAAAACACATGCAAAAACAAACACACACACAAAAACACACACACACAAAAACAAACACACACAAAAACACACACACACAAACACAGAAAAACACACACAAAAACACACACAAAAACAAAACACACACACAAAAACACACACACAAAAACAAACACACACACAAAAACACACACACACAAAAACAAACACACACACAAAAACACACACACACAAAAA
>JAUIMM010002887.1:0-94718 GCA_031769625.1 Taudactylus pleione
AACATTCTGATATACCTTCTAACATCAATTATAACATTCTAACATACTTTTTAACATTCTAATATACATTCTAAAATCAATTATAACATTCTAACATCCATTTTAACATTCTAATATACATTATAACATCCATTATAATATTCTAACATCCATTATAATCTTCTAACATCCATTATAACATTCTAATATACATTCTAACATCCGTTATAACATTCTAACATACAATTATAATATTCTAATATACATTCTATCATGCTTTCTAACATACATTATAACATTCTAATATACATTATAACGTCCATTATAACATTTTTACATCCATTCTTACATTCTAATATTCATTATAACATCCATTATAACATTCTAACATCCATTATAACATTCTAACATACATTATAACATTCTAATATACATTCTAACATCCAATATAACATTCTAACATCCATTATAACATTGTAACATACATTCTAACATTCTAATATACATTCTAACATCCATTATAACATTGTAACATCCATTATAACATTCTAACATCCATTATAACATTGTGACATACATTATATCAATCAAATATACATTCTAACATCTATTATAACATTCTAACATACATTATAACATTCTTATATATATTATAACATCCATTATAATGTTCTAACATCCATTATAACATTCTAACATCCATTATAATATTCTAATATACATTCTAACATGCATTCTAACATCCATTATAACATTCTAACATCCATTCTAACATTCTAATATTCATTATAACATCCATTATAACTTTCTATCATCCATTGTAACATTCTAACATACATTATAACATTCTAATATAAATTCTTACATCCATTATAACATTCGAACATACATTATTACAATCTAAAATATATTCTAACATCCATTATAACATTCTAACATACATAGTAACATTCTAACATACATTATAACATCCATTATAACATTCTAACATACATTATAACATTGTAACATACATTATAACATTCTATTGAACATTCTAACATCTATTTTAACATTCTAACATACATTATAACAATCTAAAATACATTGTAACATCCAAGATAACATTCTAACATACTTTTTAACATTCTAATAAACATTCTATAATAAATTATAACATTCTAACATCCATTTTAACATTCTAATATACATTATAACATCCATTATAATATTCTAACATCCATTATAACATTCTATTATACATTCTAATATCCATTATAACATTCTAACATACATTATAACATTCTAATATACATTATAACATCCATTCTAACATTCTAACATCCATTCTATCATTCTAATATACATTAAAACATCCATTCTAACATTCTATCATCAATTCTAACATCCATTCTAACATTCTAACATCCATAATAACATTCTAACATACATTATAACATTCTAATATACATTCTAACATCCATTATAACATTCTAATATACATTATAACATTGTAATAGACATTATAACATCCATTATAACATTCTAACATACATTATAACATTCTAATATACATTCTAACATCCAATATAACATTCTAACATACATTATAACAATCTAATATACATTCTAACATCCATTATAACATTCTAACATACATTACAACATTCTAATATACATTCTAACATCAATTATAACATTCTAACATCCATAATTACATTCTAACATACATTCTAACATTTTAATATACATTCTAACATCCATTATAACATTCTAACATACATTATAACAATCTAATATACATTCTAATATCCATTATAACATTCTAACATACATTATAACATTCTAATATACATTCTAACATCCATTCTAACATTCTAATATATATTATAACATCCATTATAACATTCTAACATCCATTGTAACATTCTTATATACATTATAACATTCTAATATACATTCTAACATACATTCTAACATTCTAATATACATTCTAATATCCATTATAACATTCTAACATACATTCTAACATTCTAATATACATTATAACATACATTATAACATCCATTATAACATTCTAACATACATTATAACATTCTAATATACATTCTAACATCCAATATAACATTCTAACATACATTATAACAATATAATATACATTCTAACATCCATTATAACATTCTAACATACATTACAACATTCTAATATACATTCTAATATCAATTATAACATTCTAACATCCATAATTACATTCTAACATACATTCTAACATTTTAATATACATTCTAACATCCATTATAACATTCTAACATACATTATAACAATCTAATATACATTCTAATATCCATTATAACATTCTAACATCCATTCTAACATTCTAATATTCATTATAACATCCATTATAACATTCTAACATCCATTGTAACATTCTTATATACATTCTAACATTCTAATATACATTCTAATATCCATTATAACATTCTAACATACATTATAACATTCTAATATACATTATAACATCCATTATAACATTCTAACATCCATTCGATCAATCTAATATACATTAAAACATCCATTCTAACATTCTAACATCAATTCTAACATGCATTCTAACATTCTAACATCCATAGTAACATTCTAACATACATTATAACATTCTAATATACATTCTAACATCCATTCTAACATTCTAACATACATTATAAACATTCTAATATACATTATAACATTCTAATAGACATTATAACATCCATTATAACATTCTAACATACATTATAACATTCTAATATACATTCTAACATACAATATAACATTCTAACATACATTATAACAATCTAATATACATTCTAATATCCATTATAACATTCTAACATACATTATAACATTATAATATACATTCTAACATCAATTATAACATTCTAACATCCATAATAACATTCTAACATACATTCTAACATTCTAATATACATTCTAACATCCATTATAACATTCTAACATACATTCTAACATTCTGATATACCTTCTAACATCAATTATAACATTCTAACATACTTTTTAACATTCTAATATACATTCTAAAATCAATTATAACATTCTAACATCCATTTTAACATTCTAATATACATTATAACATCCATTATAATATTCTAACATCCATTATAATCTTCTAACATCCATTATAACATTCTAATATACATTCTAACATCCGTTATAACATTCTAACATACAATTATAATATTCTAATATACATTCTATCATGCTTTCTAACATACATTATAACATTCTAATATACATTATAACGTCCATTATAACATTCTTACATCCATTCTTACATTCTAATATTCATTATAACATCCATTATAACATTCTAACATCCATTATAACATCCTAACATACATTATAACATTCTAATATACATTCTAACATCCATTATAACATTCTAACATCCATTATAACATTGTAACATACATTATAACATTCTAATATACATTCTAACATCCATTATAACATTGTAACATCCATTATAACATTCTAACATCCATTATAACATTGTGACATACATTATATCAATCAAATATACATTCTAACATCTATTATAACATTCTAACATACATTATAACATTCTTATATATATTATAACATCCATTATAATGTTCTAACATCCATTATAACATTCTAACATCCATTATAATATTCTAATATACATTCTAACATGCATTCTAACATCCATTATAACATTCTAACATCCATTTTAACATTCTAATATTCATTATAACATCCATTATAACATTCTATCATCCATTGTAACATTCTAACATACATTATAACATTCTAATATACATTCTAACATCCATTATAACATTCGAACATACATTATTACAATCTAAAATATATTCTAACATCCATTATAACATTCTAACATACATAGTAACATTCTAACATACATTATAACATCCATTATAACATTCTAACATACATTATAACATTGTAACATACATTATAACATTCTAATGAACATTCTAACATCTATTTTAACATTCTAACATACATTATAACAATCTAAAATACATTGTAACATCCAAGATAGCATTCTAACATACTTTTTAACATTCTAATAAACATTCTATAATAAATTATAACATTCTAACATCCATTTTAACATTCTAATATACATTATAACATCCATTATAATATTCTAACATCCATTATAACATTCTATTATACATTCTAATATCCATTATAACATTCTAACATACATTATAACATTCTAATATACATTATAACATCCATTCTAACATTCTAACATCCATTCTATCATTCTAATATACATTAAAACATCCATTCTAACATTCTATCATCAATTCTAACATCCATTCTAACATTCTAACATCCATAATAACATTCTAACATACATTATAACATTCTAATATACATTCTAACATCCATTATAACATTCTAATATACATTATAACATTGTAATAGACATTATAACATCCATTATAACATTCTAACATACATTATAACATTCTAATATACATTCTAACATCCAATATAACATTCTAACATACATTATAACAATCTAATATACATTCTAACATCCATTATAACATTCTAACATACATTACAACATTCTAATATACATTCTAACATCAATTATAACATTCTAACATCCATAATTACATTCTAACATACATTCTAACATTTTAATATACATTCTAACATCCATTATAACATTCTAACATACATTATAACAATCTAATATACATTCTAATATCCATTATAACATTCTAACATACATTATAACATTCTAATATACATGCTAACATCCATTCTAACATTCTAATATATATTATAACATCCATTATAACATTCTAACATCCATTGTAACATTCTTATATACATTATAACATTCTAATATACATTCTAACATACATTCTAACATTCTAATATACATTCTAATATCCATTATAACATTCTAACATACATTCTAACATTCTAATATACATTATAACATACATTCTAACATCCATTCTATCATTATAATATACATTAAAACATCCATTCTAACATTCTAACATCAATTCTAACATCCATTCTAACATTCTAACATCCATAGTAACATTCTAACATACATTATAACATTTTAATATACATTCTAACATCCATTCTAACATTCTAACATCCATTATAACATTCTAATATACATTATAACATTCTAATAGACATTATAACATCCAATATAACATTCTAACATACATTATAACAATCTAATATACATTCTAACATCCAATATAACATTCTAACATACATTATAACAATCTAATATACATTCTAACATCCATTATAACATTCTAACATACATTACAACATTCTAATATACATTCTAACATCAATTATAACATTCTAACATCCATAATAACATTCTAACATACATTCTAACATTCTAATATACATTCTAACATCCATTATAACATTCTAACATACATTCTAACATTCTAATATACATTCTAACATCAATTATAACATTATAACATACTTTTTAACATTCTAATATACATTCTAAAATCAATTATAACATTCTAACATCCATTTTAACATTCTAATATACATTATAACATCCATTATAATATTCTAACATCCATTATAATATTCTAACATCCATTATAACATTCTAATATACATTCTAACATCCGTTATAACATTCTAACATACAATTATAATATTCTAATATACATTCTATCATGCTTTCTAACATACATTATAACATTCTAATATACATTATAACATCCATTATAACATTCTTACATCCATTCTTACATTCTAATATTCATTATAACATCCATTATAACATTCTAACATCCATTATAACATTCTAACATACATTATAACATTCTAATATACATTCTAACATCCATTATAACATTCTAACATCCATTATAATATTGTAACATACATTATAACATTCTAATATACATTCTAACATCCATTATAACATTGTAACATCCATTATAACATTCTAACATCCATTATAACATTGTGACATACATTATATCAATCTAATATACATTCTAACATCCATTATAACATTCTAACATACATTATAACATTCTTATATATATTATAACATCCATTATAATGTTCTAACATCCATTATAACATTCTAACATCCATTACAATATTCTAATATACATTCTAACATGCATTCTAACATACATTATAACATTCTAATATACATTATAACATCCATTCTAATATTCTAACATCCATTCTAACATTCTAATATTCATTATAACATCCATTATAACATTCTATCATCCATTGTAACATTCTAACATACATTATAACATTCTAATATACATTCTAACATCCATTATAACATTCGAACATACATTATTACAATCTAAAATATATTCTAACATCCATTATAACATTCTAACATACATAGTAACATTCTAACATACATTATAACATCCATTATAACATTCTAACATACATTATAACATTGTAACATACATTATAACATTCTAATGAACATTCTAACATCTATTATAACATTCTAACATACATTATAACAATCTAAAATACATTGTAACATCCAAGATAACATTCTAACATACATTATAACATTCTAACATACTTTTTAACATTCTAATATACATTCTATAATCAATTATAACATTCTAACATCCATTTTAACATTCTAATATACATTATAACATCCATTTTAATATTCTAACATCCATTATAACATTCTATTATACATTCTAATATCCATTATAACATTCTAACATACATTATAACATTCTAATATACATTATAACATCCATTCTAACATTCTAACATCCATTCTATCATTCTAATATACATTAAAACATCCATTCTAACATTCTATCATCAATTCTAACATCCATTCTAACATTCTAACATCCATAATAACATTCTAACATACATTATAACATTCTAATATACATTCTAACATCTATTATAACATTCTAATATACATTATTAAATTCTAATAGACATTATAACATCCATTATAACATTCTAACATACATTATAACATTCTAATATACATTCTAACATCCAATATAACATTCTAACATACATTATAACAATCTAATATACATTCTAACATCCATTATAACATTCTAACATACATTACAACATTCTAATATACATTCTAACATCAATTATAACATTCTAACATCCATAATTACATTCTAACATACATTCTAACATTTTAATATACATTCTAACATCCATTATAACATTCTAACATACATTCTAACATTCTAATATACATTCTAACATCAATTATAACATTCTAACATACTTTTTAACATTCTAATATACATTCTAAAATCAATTATAACATTCTAACATCCATTTTAACATTCTAATATACATTATAACATCCATTATAATATTCTAACTTCCATTATAACATTCTAATATACATTCTAATATCCATTATAACATTCTAACATACATTATAACATTCTAATATACATTCTAACATCCATTCTAACATTCTAATATTCATTATAACATCCATTATAACATTCTAACATCCATTGTAACATTCTTATATACATTATAACATTCTAATATACATTCTAACATACATTCTAACATTCTAATATACATTCTAATATCCATTATAACATTCTAACATACATTATAACATTCTAATATACATTATAACATCCATTATAACATTCTAACATCCATTCTATCATTATAATATACATTAAAACATCCATTCTAACATTCTAACATCAATTCTAACATCCATTCTAACATTCTAACATCCATAGTAACATTCTAACATACTTTATAACATTTTAATATACATTCTAACATCCATTCTAACATTCTAACATCCATTATAACATTCTAATATACATTATAACATTCTAATAGACATTATAACATCCATTATAACATTCTAACATACATTAT
Source organism: Taudactylus pleione (assembly GCA_031769625.1). NCBI lineage: Eukaryota > Metazoa > Chordata > Amphibia > Anura > Myobatrachidae > Taudactylus > Taudactylus pleione. The sequence continues at coordinate 7,921 of JAUIMM010002887.1, forward strand.
AACATTCTAATATACATTCTAACATCCAATATAACATTCTAACATACATTATAACAATCTAATATACATTCTAACATCCATAATAACATTCTAACATACATTCTAACATTCTAATATACATTCTAACATCCATTATAACATTCTAACATACATTCTAACATTCTAATATACATTCTAACATCAATTATAACATTATAACATACTTTTTAACATTCTAATATACATTCTAAAATCAATTATAACATTCTAACATCCATTTTAACATTCTAATATACATTATAACATCCATTCTAATATTCTAACATCCATTCTAACATTCTAATATTCATTATAACATCCATTATAACATTCTATCATCCATTGTAACATTCTAACATACATTATAACATTCTAATATACATTCTAACATCCATTATAACATTCGAACATACATTATTACAATCTAAAATATATTCTAACATCCATTATAACATTCTAACATACATAGTAACATTCTAACATACATTATAACATCCATTATAACATTCTAACATACATTATAACATTGTAACATACATTATAACATTCTAATGAACATTCTAACATCTATTATAACATTCTAACATACATTATAACAATCTAAAATACATTGTAACATCCAAGATAACATTCTAACATACATTATAACATTCTAACATACTTTTTAACATTCTAATAAACATTCTATAATCAATTATAACATTCTAACATCCATTTTAACATTCTAATATACATTATAACATCCATTTTAATATTCTAACATCCATTATAACATTCTATTATACATTCTAATATCCATTATAACATTCTAACATACATTATAACATTCTAATATACATTATAACATCCATTCTAACATTCTAACATCCATTCTATCATTCTAATATACATTAAAACATCCATTCTAACATTCTATCATCAATTCTAACATCCATTCTAACATTCTAACATCCATAATAACATTCTAACATACATTATAACATTCTAATATACATTCTAACATCTATTATAACATTCTAATATACATTATTAAATTCTAATAGACATTATAACATCCATTATAACATTCTAACATACATTATAACATTCTAATATACATTCTAACATCCAATATAACATTCTAACATACATTATAACAATCTAATATACATTCTAACATCCATTATAACATTCTAACATACATTACAACATTCTAATATACATTCTAACATCAATTATAACATTCTAACATCCATAATTACATTCTAACATACATTCTAACATTTTAATATACATTCTAACATCCATTATAACATTCTAACATACATTCTAACATTCTAATATACATTCTAACATCAATTATAACATTCTAACATACTTTTTAACATTCTAATATACATTCTAAAATCAATTATAACATTCTAACATCCATTTTAACATTCTAATATACATTATAACATCCATTATAATATTCTAACTTCCATTATAACATTCTAATATACATTCTAATATCCATTATAACATTCTAACATACATTATAACATTCTAATATACATTCTAACATCCATTCTAACATTCTAATATTCATTATAACATCCATTATAACATTCTAACACCCATTGTAACATTCTTATATACATTATAACATTCTAATATACATTCTAACATACATTCTAACATTCTAATATACATTCTAATATCCATTATAACATTCTAACATACATTATAACATTCTAATATACATTATAACATCCATTATAACATTCTAACATCCATTCTATCATTATAATATACATTAAAACATCCATTCTAACATTCTAACATCAATTCTAACATCCATTCTAACATTCTAACATCCATAGTAACATTCTAACATACTTTATAACATTTTAATATACATTCTAACATCCATTCTAACATTCTAACATCCATTATAACATTCTAATATACATTATAACATTCTAATAGACATTATAACATCCATTATAACATTCTAACATACATTATAACATTCTAATATACATTCTAACATCCAATATAACATTCTAACATACATTATAACAATCTAATATACATTCTAACTTCCATAATAACATTCTAACATACATTCTAACATTCTAATATACATTCTAACATCCATTATAACATTCTAACATACATTCTAACATTCTAATATACATTCTAACATCAATTATAACATTATAACATACTTTTTAACATTCTAATATACATTCTAAAATCAATTATAACATTCTAACATCCATTTTAACATTCTAATATACATTATAACATCCATTCTAATATTCTAACATCCATTTTAACATTCTAATATTCATTATAACATCCATTATAACATTCTATCATCCATTGTAACATTCTAACATACATTATAACATTCTAATATACATTCTAACATCCATTATAACATTCGAACATACATTATTACAATCTAAAATATATTCTAACATCCATTATAACATTCTAACATACATAGTAACATTCTAACATACATTATAACATCCATTATAACATTCTAACATACATTATAACATTGTAACATACATTATAACATTCTAATGAACATTCTAACATCTATTATAACATTCTAACATACATTATAACAATCTAAAATACATTGTAACATCCAAGATAACATTCTAACATACATTATAACATTCTAACATACTTTTTAACATTCTAATATACATTCTATAATCAATTATAACATTCTAACATCCATTTTAACATTCTAATATACATTATAACATCCATTTTAATATTCTAACATCCATTATAACATTCTATTATACATTCTAATATCCATTATAACATTCTAACATACATTATAACATTCTAATATACATTATAACATCCATTCTAACATTCTAACATCCATTCTATCATTCTAATATACATTAAAACATCCATTCTAACATTCTATCATCAATTCTAACATCCATTCTAACATTCTAACATCCATAATAACATTCTAACATACATTATAACATTCTAATATACATTCTAACATCTATTATAACATTCTAATATACATTATTAAATTCTAATAGACATTATAACATCCATTATAACATTCTAACATACATTATAACATTCTAATATACATTCTAACATCCAATATAACATTCTAACATACATTATAACAATCTAATATACATTCTAACATCCATTATAACATTCTAACATACATTACAACATTCTAATATACATTCTAACATCAATTATAACATTCTAACATCCATAATTACATTCTAACATACATTCTAACATTTTAATATACATTCTAACATCCATTATAACATTCTAACATACTTTTTAACATTCTAATATACATTCTAAAATCAATTATAACATTCTAACATCCATTTTAACATTCTAATATACATTATAACATCCATTATAATATTCTAACTTCCATTATAACATTCTAATATACATTCTAATATCCATTATAACATTCTAACATACATTATAACATTCTAATATACATTCTAACATCCATTCTAACATTCTAATATTCATTATAACATCCATTATAACATTCTAACATCCATTGTAACATTCTTATATACATTATAACATTCTAATATACATTCTAACATACATTCTAACATTCTAATATACATTCTAATATCCATTATAACATTCTAACATACATTATAACATTCTAATATACATTATAACATCCATTATAACATTCTAACATCCATTCTATCATTATAATATACATTAAAACATCCATTCTAACATTCTAACATCAATTCTAACATCCATTCTAACATTCTAACATCCATAGTAACATTCTAACATACTTTATAACATTTTAATATACATTCTAACATCCATTCTAACATTCTACCATCCATTATAACATTCTAATATATAGACATTATAACATTCTAATAGACATTATAAACATCCATTATAACATTCTAACATACATTATAACATTCTAATATACATTCTAACATTCAAAATAACATACTAACATACATTATAACAATCTAATATACATCTAACATCCATAATAACATTCTAACATACATTCTAACATTCTAATATACATTCTAACATCCATTATAACATTCTAACATACATTCTAACATTCTAATATACATTCTAACATCAATTATAACATTATAACATACTTTTTAACATTTCTAATATTACATTCTAAAATCAATTATAACATTCTAACATCCATTTTAAACATTCTAATATACATTATAACATCATTATAATATTCTAACATCCAATTATAACATTCTAATATACATTCTACATCCATTATAACATCTCACATACATTAATATCTAATATACATTCTACTCATGCTTTCTAACATCATTATAACATTCTAATATACATTATAACATCCATTATAACATTCTAACATCCATTCTTACATTCTAATATTCATTATAACATCCATTATAACATTCTAACATCCATATACATTCTAACATACATTATAACATTCTAATATACATTCTAACATCCATTATACATTTCTAAACTCCATTATAACATTGTAACATACATTATAACATTCTAATATACATTCTAACATCCATTATAACATTCTAACATCCATTATAACATTGTAACATACATTATAACAATCTAATATACATTCTAACATCCATTATAACATTCTAACATACATTATAACATTCTTATATATATTATAACATCCATTATAATGTTCTAACATCCATTATAACATTCTAACATCCATTATAATATTCTAATATACATTCTAACATGCATTCTAACATACATTATAACATTCTAATATACATTATAACATCCATTATAACATTCTTACATCCATTCTAACATTCTAATATTCCATTATAACATCCATTATAACATTCTATCATCCATTGTAACATTCTAACATACATTATACAATTCTAATATACATTCTAACATCCATTATAACATTCTAACATCCATTATAACATTGTACAACATTATAACATTCTAATATACAAGCTAACATCCATTAAAACATTGTAACATACATTATAACATTCTAAATATACATTCTAACATTAATTATTACATTCTAACATCCATAACATTCTAACATACATTCTAACATTCTAATATACATTCTAACATCCATTATAACATTCTAACATACATTCTAACATTCTAATATACATTCTAACATCCATTATAACATTCTAACATACTTTTTAACATTCTGATATACATTCTAAAATAAATTTATAACATTCTAACATCCATTTTAACATTCTAATATACATGATAACATCCATTATAATAATCTAACATCCATTAAAATTTTCTAACATGCATTTTAACATTCTAATATACATTCTAACATCCATTATAACATTCTAACATACATTATAATATTCTAATATGCATTCTAACATGCATTCTAACATACATTATAACATTCTAATATACATTATAACATCCATTATAACATTCTAACATCCATTCTAACATTCTAATATTACATTATAAAATCCTTTATAACATTCTATCATCCATTGTAACATTCTAACATTACATAATAACATTCTAATATTCATTCTAACATCCATTATAACATTCTAACATACATTATAACATTGTAACATACATTATAACATTCTAATATACATTTCTAACATCCAATATAACATTCTAACATACATTATAACAATCTAATATACATTCTAATATCCAATATAACATTATAACATACATTATAACATTCTAATATACATTCTAACATCAATTATAACATTCTAACATCCATAATAACATTCTAACATACATTCTAACATTCTAATATACATTCTAACATACATTATAACATTCTAACATACATTCTAACATTCTAATATACATTCTAACATCCATTATAACATTCTAACATACTTTTTAACATTCTAATATACATTCTAAAATCAATTATAACATTCTAACATCCATTTTAACATTCTAATATACATTATAACATACATTATAATATTCTAAAATCCATTATTACATTCTAATATACATTCTAATATCCATTATAACATTCTAACATCCATTCTATCATTCTAATATACATTAAAACATCCATTCTAACATTCTATCATCAATTCTAACATCCATTCTAACATTCTAACATCCATAATAACATTCTAACATACATTATAACATTCTAATATACATTATAACATTCTAATATACATTATAACATTCTAATAGACATTATAACATCCATTATAACATTCTAACATACATTATAACATTCTAATATACATTCTAACATCCAATATAACATTCTAACATACATTATAACAATCTAATATACATTCTAACATCCATTATAACATTCTAACATACATTATAACATTATAATATACATTCTAACAACAATTATAACATTCTAACATCCATAATAACATTCTAACATACATTCTAACATTCTAATATACATTCTAACATCAATTATAACATTCTAACATACATTCTAACATTCTAATATACATTCTAACATCAATTATAACATTCTAACATACTTTTTAACATTCTAATATACATTCTAAAATCAATTATAACATTCTAACATCCATTTTAACATTCTAATATACATTATAACATCCATTATAATATTCTAACTTCCATTATAACATTCTAATATACATTCTAATATCCATTATAACATTCTAACATACATTATAACATTCTAATATACATTCTAACATCCATTCTAACATTCTAATATTCATTATAACATCCATTATAACATTCTAACATCCATTGTAACATTCTTATATACATTATAACATTCTAATATACATTCTAACATACATTCTAACATTCTAATATACATTCTAATATCCATTATAACATTCTAACATACATTATAACATTCTAATATACATTATAACATCCATTATAACATTCTAACATCCATTCTATCATTATAATATACATTAAAACATCCATTCTAACATTCTAACATCAATTCTAACATCCATTCTAACATTCTAACATCCATAGTAACATTCTAACATACTTTATAACATTTTAATATACATTCTAACATCCATTCTAACATTCTAACATCCATTATAACATTCTAATATACATTATAACATTCTAATAGACATTATAACATCCATTATAACATTCTAACATACATTATAACATTCTAATATACATTCTAACATCCAATATAACATTCTAACATACATTATAACAATCTAATATACATTCTAACATCCATAATAACATTCTAACATACATTCTAACATTCTAATATACATTCTAACATCCATTATAACATTCTAACATACATTCTAACATTCTAATATACATTCTAACATCAATTATAACATTATAACATACTTTTTAACATTCTAATATACATTCTAAAATCAATTATAACATTCTAACATCCATTTTAACATTCTAATATACATTATAACATCCATTCTAATATTCTAACATCCATTCTAACATTCTAATATTCATTATAACATCCATTATAACATTCTATCATCCATTGTAACATTCTAACATACATTATAACATTCTAATATACATTCTAACATCCATTATAACATTCGAACATACATTATTACAATCTAAAATATATTCTAACATCCATTATAACATTCTAACATACATAGTAACATTCTAACATACATTATAACATCCATTATAACATTCTAACATACATTATAACATTGTAACATACATTATAACATTCTAATGAACATTCTAACATCTATTATAACATTCTAACATACATTATAACAATCTAAAATACATTGTAACATCCAAGATAACATTCTAACATACATTATAACATTCTAACATACTTTTTAACATTCTAATAAACATTCTATAATCAATTATAACATTCTAACATCCATTTTAACATTCTAATATACATTATAACATCCATTTTAATATTCTAACATCCATTATAACATTCTATTATACATTCTAATATCCATTATAACATTCTAACATACATTATAACATTCTAATATACATTATAACATCCATTCTAACATTCTAACATCCATTCTATCATTCTAATATACATTAAAACATCCATTCTAACATTCTATCATCAATTCTAACATCCATTCTAACATTCTAACATCCATAATAACATTCTAACATACATTATAACATTCTAATATACATTCTAACATCTATTATAACATTCTAATATACATTATTAAATTCTAATAGACATTATAACATCCATTATAACATTCTAACATACATTATAACATTCTAATATACATTCTAACATCCAATATAACATTCTAACATACATTATAACAATCTAATATACATTCTAACATCCATTATAACATTCTAACATACATTACAACATTCTAATATACATTCTAACATCAATTATAACATTCTAACATCCATAATTACATTCTAACATACATTCTAACATTTTAATATACATTCTAACATCCATTATAACATTCTAACATACATTCTAACATTCTAATATACATTCTAACATCAATTATAACATTCTAACATACTTTTTAACATTCTAATATACATTCTAAAATCAATTATAACATTCTAACATCCATTTTAACATTCTAATATACATTATAACATCCATTATAATATTCTAACTTCCATTATAACATTCTAATATACATTCTAATATCCATTATAACATTCTAACATACATTATAACATTCTAATATACATTCTAACATCCATTCTAACATTCTAATATTCATTATAACATCCATTATAACATTCTAACACCCATTGTAACATTCTTATATACATTATAACATTCTAATATACATTCTAACATACATTCTAACATTCTAATATACATTCTAATATCCATTATAACATTCTAACATACATTATAACATTCTAATATACATTATAACATCCATTATAACATTCTAACATCCATTCTATCATTATAATATACATTAAAACATCCATTCTAACATTCTAACATCAATTCTAACATCCATTCTAACATTCTAACATCCATAGTAACATTCTAACATACTTTATAACATTTTAATATACATTCTAACATCCATTCTAACATTCTAACATCCATTATAACATTCTAATATACATTATAACATTCTAATAGACATTATAACATCCATTATAACATTCTAACATACATTATAACATTCTAATATACATTCTAACATCCAATATAACATTCTAACATACATTATAACAATCTAATATACATTCTAACTTCCATAATAACATTCTAACATACATTCTAACATTCTAATATACATTCTAACATCCATTATAACATTCTAACATACATTCTAACATTCTAATATACATTCTAACATCAATTATAACATTATAACATACTTTTTAACATTCTAATATACATTCTAAAATCAATTATAACATTCTAACATCCATTTTAACATTCTAATATACATTATAACATCCATTCTAATATTCTAACATCCATTTTAACATTCTAATATTCATTATAACATCCATTATAACATTCTATCATCCATTGTAACATTCTAACATACATTATAACATTCTAATATACATTCTAACATCCATTATAACATTCGAACATACATTATTACAATCTAAAATATATTCTAACATCCATTATAACATTCTAACATACATAGTAACATTCTAACATACATTATAACATCCATTATAACATTCTAACATACATTATAACATTGTAACATACATTATAACATTCTAATGAACATTCTAACATCTATTATAACATTCTAACATACATTATAACAATCTAAAATACATTGTAACATCCAAGATAACATTCTAACATACATTATAACATTCTAACATACTTTTTAACATTCTAATATACATTCTATAATCAATTATAACATTCTAACATCCATTTTAACATTCTAATATACATTATAACATCCATTTTAATATTCTAACATCCATTATAACATTCTATTATACATTCTAATATCCATTATAACATTCTAACATACATTATAACATTCTAATATACATTATAACATCCATTCTAACATTCTAACATCCATTCTATCATTCTAATATACATTAAAACATCCATTCTAACATTCTATCATCAATTCTAACATCCATTCTAACATTCTAACATCCATAATAACATTCTAACATACATTATAACATTCTAATATACATTCTAACATCTATTATAACATTCTAATATACATTATTAAATTCTAATAGACATTATAACATCCATTATAACATTCTAACATACATTATAACATTCTAATATACATTCTAACATCCAATATAACATTCTAACATACATTATAACAATCTAATATACATTCTAACATCCATTATAACATTCTAACATACATTACAACATTCTAATATACATTCTAACATCAATTATAACATTCTAACATCCATAATTACATTCTAACATACATTCTAACATTTTAATATACATTCTAACATCCATTATAACATTCTAACATACTTTTTAACATTCTAATATACATTCTAAAATCAATTATAACATTCTAACATCCATTTTAACATTCTAATATACATTATAACATCCATTATAATATTCTAACTTCCATTATAACATTCTAATATACATTCTAATATCCATTATAACATTCTAACATACATTATAACATTCTAATATACATTCTAACATCCATTCTAACATTCTAATATTCATTATAACATCCATTATAACATTCTAACATCCATTGTAACATTCTTATATACATTATAACATTCTAATATACATTCTAACATACATTCTAACATTCTAATATACATTCTAATATCCATTATAACATTCTAACATACATTATAACATTCTAATATACATTATAACATCCATTATAACATTCTAACATCCATTCTATCATTATAATATACATTAAAACATCCATTCTAACATTCTAACATCAATTCTAACATCCATTCTAACATTCTAACATCCATAGTAACATTCTAACATACTTTATAACATTTTAATATACATTCTAACATCCATTCTAACATTCTAACATCCATTATAACATTCTAATATACATTATAACATTCTAATAGACATTATAACATCCATTATAACATTCTAACATACATTATAACATTCTAATATACATTCTAACATTCAATATAACATACTAACATACATTATAACAATCTAATATACATTCTAACATCCATAATAACATTCTAACATACATTCTAACATTCTAATATACATTCTAACATCCATTATAACATTCTAACATACATTCTAACATTCTAATATACATTCTAACATCAATTATAACATTATAACATACTTTTTAACATTCTAATATACATTCTAAAATCAATTATAACATTCTAACATCCATTTTAACATTCTAATATACATTATAACATCCATTATAATATTCTAACATCCATTATAACATTCTAATATACATTCTAACATCCATTATAACATTCTAACATACATTATAATATTCTAATATACATTCTATCATGCTTTCTAACATACATTATAACATTCTAATATACATTATAACATCCATTATAACATTCTAACATCCATTCTTACATTCTAATATTCATTATAACATCCATTATAACATTCTAACATCCATTATAACATTCTAACATACATTATAACATTCTAATATACATTCTAACATCCATTATAACATTCTAACATCCATTATAACATTGTAACATACATTATAACATTCTAATATACATTCTAACATCCATTATAACATTCTAACATCCATTATAACATTGTAACATACATTATAACAATCTAATATACATTCTAACATCCATTATAACATTCTAACATACATTATAACATTCTTATATATATTATAACATCCATTATAATGTTCTAACATCCATTATAACATTCTAACATCCATTATAATATTCTAATATACATTCTAACATGCATTCTAACATACATTATAACATTCTAATATACATTATAACATCCATTATAACATTCTAACATCCATTCTAACATTCTAATATTCATTATAACATCCATTATAACATTCTATCATCCATTGTAACATTCTAACATACATTATAACATTCTAATATACATTCTAACATCCATTATAACATTCTAACATCCATTATAACATTGTAACATACATTATAACATTCTAATATACATGCTAACATCCATTATAACATTGTAACATACATTATAACATTCTAATATACATTCTAACATTAATTATTACATTCTAACATCCATAACATTCTAACATACATTCTAACATTCTAATATACATTCTAACATCCATTATAACATTCTAACATACATTCTAACATTCTAATATACATTCTAACATCCATTATAACATTCTAACATACTTTTTAACATTCTGATATACATTCTAAAATAATTTATAACATTCTAACATCCATTTTAACATTCTAATATACATGATAACATCCATTATAATAATCTAACATCCATTAAAATTTTCTAACATGCATTTTAACATTCTAATATACATTCTAACATCCATTATAACATTCTAACATACATTATAATATTCTAATATGCATTCTAACATGCATTCTAACATACATTATAACATTCTAATATACATTATAACATCCATTATAACATTCTAACATCCATTCTAACATTCTAATATTCATTATAAAATCCTTTATAACATTCTATCATCCATTGTAACATTCTAACATACATAATAACATTCTAATATTCATTCTAACATCCATTATAACATTCTAACATACATTATAACATTGTAACATACATTATAACATTCTAATATACATTCTAACATCCAATATAACATTCTAACATACATTATAACAATCTAATATACATTCTAATATCCAATATAACATTATAACATACATTATAACATTCTAATATACATTCTAACATCAATTATAACATTCTAACATCCATAATAACATTCTAACATACATTCTAACATTCTAATATACATTCTAACATACATTATAACATTCTAACATACATTCTAACATTCTAATATACATTCTAACATCCATTATAACATTCTAACATACTTTTTAACATTCTAATATACATTCTAAAATCAATTATAACATTCTAACATCCATTTTAACATTCTAATATACATTATAACATACATTATAATATTCTAAAATCCATTATTACATTCTAATATACATTCTAATATCCATTATAACATTCTAACATCCATTCTATCATTCTAATATACATTAAAACATCCATTCTAACATTCTATCATCAATTCTAACATCCATTCTAACATTCTAACATCCATAATAACATTCTAACATACATTATAACATTCTAATATACATTATAACATTCTAATATACATTATAACATTCTAATAGACATTATAACATCCATTATAACATTCTAACATACATTATAACATTCTAATATACATTCTAACATCCAATATAACATTCTAACATACATTATAACAATCTAATATACATTCTAACATCCATTATAACATTCTAACATACATTATAACATTATAATATACATTCTAACAACAATTATAACATTCTAACATCCATAATAACATTCTAACATACATTCTAACATTCTAATATACATTCTAACATCCATTATAACATTCTAACATACATTCTAACATTCTAATATACCTTCTAACATCAATTATAACATTCTAACATACTTTTTAACATTCTAATATACATTCTAAAATCAATTATAACATTCTAACAACCATTTTAACATTCTAATATACATTATAACATCCATTATAATATTCTAACATCCATTATAATATTCTAACAACCATTATAACATTCTAATATACATTCTAACATCCGTTATAACATTCTAACATACAATTATAATATTCTAATATACATTCTATCATGCTTTCTAACATATATTATAACATTCTAATATACATTATAACATCCATTATAACATTCTTACATCCATTCTTACATTCTAATATTCATTATAACATCCATTATAACATTCTAACATCCATTATAACATTCTAACATACATTATAACATTCTAATATACATTCTAACATCCATTATAACATTCTAACATCCATTATAACATTGTAACATACATTATAACATTCTAATATACATTCTAACATCCATTATAACATTGTAACATCCATTATAACATTCTAACATCCATTATAACATTGTGACATACATTATATCAATCTAATATACATTCTAACATCCATTATAACATTCTTACATACATTATAACATTCTTATATATATTATAACATCCATTATAATGTTCTAACATCCATTATAACATTCTAACATCCATTATAATATTCTAATATACATTCTATACATTCTAACATGCATTCTAACATACATTATAACATTCTAATATACATTATAACATCCATTATAACATTCTAACATCCATTCTAACATTCTAATATTCATTATAACATCCATTATAACATTCTATCATCCATTGTAACATTCTAACATACATTATAACATTCTAATATACATTCTAACATCCATTATAACATTCGAACATACATTATTACAATCTAAAATATATTCTAACATCCATTATAACATTCTAACATACATAGTAACATTCTAACATACATTATAACATCCATTATAACATTCTAACATACATTATAACATTGTAACATACATTATAACATTCTAATGAACATTCTAACATCTATTATAACATTCTAACATACATTATAACAATCTAAAATACATTGTAACATCCAAGATAACATTCTGACATACATTATAACATTCTAACATACTTTTTAACATTCTAATATACATTCTATAATCAATTATAACATTCTAACATCCATTTTAACATTCTAATATACATTATAACATCCATTATAATATTCTAACATCAATTATAACATTCTATTATACATTCTAATATCCATTATAACATTCTAACATACATTATAACATTCTAATATACATTATAACATCCATTCTAACATTCTAACATCCATTCTATCATTCTAATATACATTAAAACATCCATTCTAACATTCTATCATCAATTCTAACATCCATTCTAACATTCTAACATCCATAATAACATTCTAACATACATTATAACATTCTAATATACATTCTAACATTCATTATACCATTCTAATTTACATTCTAACATCCATTATAACATTCTAACATACATTATAACATTCTAGTATACATTATAACATCCAATTATAACATCCATTATAACATTCTAACATACATTATAACATTCTAATATACATTTTAACATCCATTATAACATTCTAACATACATTATAACAATCTAATATACATTCTAGCATCAATTATAACATTCTAACATACATTATAACATTCTAATATACATTCTAACATCAATTATAACATTCTAACATCCATAATAACATTCTAACATACATTCTAACATTCTAATATACATTCTAACATCCATTATAACATTCTAACATACATTCTAACATTCTAATATACATTCTAACATCCATTATAACATTCTAACATACATAATAACATTCTAATATACATTCTAATATCCATTTTAACATTCTAACTTACATTATAATATAAATTCTAACATCCATTATAACATTCTATTATACATTATAACATTCTATTATACATTATAACATTCTAATATACATTCTAATATCCATTATAACATTCTAACATACATTATAACAATCTAATATACATTCAAACATCCATTATAACATTCTAACATACATTATAACTTTCTAATATACATTCTAACATCCATTTTAACATTCTAACATCCATAATAACATTCTAACATACATTCTAACATTCTAATATACATTCTAACATCAATTATAACATTCAATCATCCATTTTAACATTCTAATATACATTCTAACATCCATTTTAATATTCTAACATCCATTATAACATTATAACATCCATTATAACATTCTAATATACATTCTAACATCCATTATAACATTCTAACATACATTATAAAAATTCTAATATACATTCTAACATGCATTCTAACATACATTATAACATTGTAACATACATTATAACATTCTAATATACATTCTAATATCCATTATAACATTCTATAATACATTATAACAATCTAAAATACATTCAAACATCTATTATAACATTCTAACATACATTATAACTTTGTAATATACATTCTAACATCCATAATAACATTCTAACATACATTCTAACATTTTAATATACATTCTAACATGCATTATAACATTCTAACATACATTATAACATTATAACATCCATTATAACATTCTAACATACAATATAACATTCTAATATACATTCTAGCATCCATTCTAACATTCTAACATTCATTATAACATTCTAATATACATTATAACATTCTAATAGACATTATAACATCCATTATAACATTCTAACATACATTATAACATTCTAATATACATTCTAATATCCATTATAACATTCTATCATATATTATAACATTCTAATATACATTCTAACATCCATTATAACATTCTAACATACATTATAACAATCTAATATACATTCTAACATCCATTAAAACATTCTACCATACATTATAACATTCTAATATACATTCTAACATACATTATAACATTCTAGTATACATTTTAACATCCATTATAACATTCTAACATACATTATAACATTGTAACATACATTATAACATTCTAATAAACATTCTAACATACATTATAACATTGTAACATACATTATAACATTCTAATATACATTCTAATATCCATTATAACATTCTATCATACATTATAACAATCTAAAATACATTCAAACATCCATTATAACATTCTAACATACATTATAACTTTGTAATATACATTCTAACATCCATTATAACATTCTAACATCCATAATAACATTCTAACATACATTCTAACATTCTAATATACATTTTAACATCCATTATAACATTCTAACATACATTCTAACATTCTAATATACATTCTAACATCAATTATAACATTCAATCATCCATTTTAACATTCTAATATACAGTATAACATCCATTATAACATTCTAACATACATTATAACATTCCAATATACATTCTAACATGCATTCTAACATCCATTCTAACATTCTAATATACATTATAACATCTATTATAATATTCTAACATCCATTATAGCATTCTAACTTCCATTATAACATTCTAACATCCATAATAACATTCTAACATACATTCTAACATTCTAATATACATTCTAACATCAATTATAACATTCAATAATCCATTTTAACATTCAAATATACAGTATAACATCCATTATAACATTCTAACATACATTATAACATTCTAATATACATTCTAACATGCATTCTAACATCCATTCTAACATTCTAATATACATTATAACATCCATTATAACATTCTAACATCCATTTTAACATTCTAATATACATTATAACATCCATTATAACATTAAAACATACATTCTAACATTCTGACAAACATTATAACATTCTAATATACATTCTAACATCCATTATAACATTCTAACATACATTATAACAATCTAATATACATTCTAACATCCATTATAACATTCTAACATACATAATAACATTCTAATATACATTCTAATATCCATTTTAGCATTCTAACATACATTATAACATTATAATATAAATTCTAACATCCATTATAACATTCTATTATACATTATAACATTCTAATATACATTCTAATATCCATTATAACATTCTAACATCCATTATAACAATCTAATATACATTCAAACATCCATTATAACATTCTAACATACATTATAACTTTCTAATATACACAATAACATTCTAACATACATTCTAACATTCTAATATACATTCTAACATCCATTATAACATTCTAACATCCATAATAACATTCTAATATACATTCTAACATCCATTATAACATTCTAACATACATTCTAACATTCTAATATACATTATAACATCCATTATAATATTCTAACATCCATTATAACATTATAACATCCATTATAACATTCTAATATACATTCTAACATCCATTATAACATTCTAACATACATTATAAAATTCTAATATACATTCTAACATGCATTCTAACATACAATATAACATTCTAATATACATTATAACAATCATTATAACATTCTAACATACATTATAACATTCTAATATACATTCTAAAATTCTAATATACATTCTAACATACATTATAACATTCTAATATACATTCTAATATCCATTATAACATTCTAACATACATTATAACATTCTAATATACATTCTAACATCCATCATAACATTCTAACATACATTATAACAATCTAATATACATTCTAACATCCATTATAACATTCTAACATACATTATAACATTGTAACATACATTATAACATTCTAATATACATTCTAACATCCATTATAACATTCTAACATACATTATAACAATCTAAAATACATTCTAACATCCATTATAACATTCTAACATACAAAATAACATTCTAACATACATTCTAATATTCTAATATACATTCTAACATCCATAATAACATTCTAACATACATTATAACATTATAACATACATTCTAACATTCTAATATACATTCTAACATGCATTCTAACATCCATTCTAACATTCTAATATACATTCTAACATCCATTATAACATTCTAACATACATTATAACAATCTAATATACATTCTAACATCCATTCTAACATTCTAACATACATTATAACATTCTAATATACATTCTAATATCCATTTTAACATTCTAACATACATTATAACATTATAATATAAATTCTAACATCCATTATAACATTCTAACATACATTTAACATTCTAATATACATTCTAATATCCATTATAACATTCTAACATACATTATAACAATCTAATATACATTCTAACATCCATTATAACATTCTAACATACATTATAACATTCTAATATACATTCTAACATACATTATAACATTCTAACATTCCTTATACCATTCTAATATACATTCTAACATCCATTATAACATTCTAACATACATTATATCATTCTAGTATACATTATAACATCCATTATAACATCCATTATAACATTCTAACATACATTATAACATTCTAATATACATTCTAACATCCATTATAACATTCTAACATACATTATAACATTCTAATATACATTCTAACATCCATTATAACATACATTATAACATTCTAACATACATTATAACATTCTAATATACATTCTAACATCCATTATAACATTCTATCATACATTATAACAATCTAAAATACATTCAAACATCCATTATAACATTCTAACATACATTATAACTTTGTAATATACATTGTAACATCCATTATAACATTCTAACATCCATAATAACATTCTAACATACATTCTAACATTCTAATATACATTCTAACATGCATTATAACATTCTAACATACATTATAACATTATAACATCCATTATAACATTCTAACATACAATATAACATTCTAATATACATTCTAGCATCCATTCTAACATTCTAACATCCATTATAACATTCTAACATACATTATAACATTCTAATATACATTCTAATATCCATTAAAACATTCTATCATACATTATAACATTCTAATATACATTCTAACATCCATTATAACATTCTAACATACATTATAACAATCTAATATACATTCTAACATCCATTATAACATTCTAACATACATTATAACATTCTAATATACATTCTAACATACATTATAACATTCTAGTATACATTTTAACATCCATTATAACATTCTAACATACATTATAGCATTGTAACATACATTATAACATTCTAATATACATTCTAATATCCATTATAACATTCTATCATACATTATCACAATCTAAAATACATTCAAACATCCATTATAACATTCTAACATACATTATAACTTTGTAATATACATTCTAACATCCATTATAACATTCTAACATACATTCTAACATTCTAATATACATTCTAACATCAATTATAACATTCAATCATCCATTTTAACATTCTAATATACATTATAACATCCATTATAATATTTTAACATCCATTATAACATTCTAACTTCCATTATAACATTCTAACATCCATAATAACATTCTAACATACATTATAACAATCTAATATACATTCTAACATCAATTATAACATTCTAACATCCATAATAACATTCTAACATACATTCTAACATTCTAATATACATTCTAACATCCATTATAACATTCTAACATACATTCTAACATTCTAATATACATTCTAACATCCATTATAACATTCTAACATACTTTTTAATATTCTAATATACATTATAACATCCATTATAATATTCTAACATCCATTATAACATTCTAATATACATTCTAACATCCATTATAACATTCTAACATACACTATAATATTCTAATATACATTCTAACATGCATTCTAACATACATTATAACATTCTAATATACATTATAACATCCATTATAACATTCTAACATCCATTCTAACATTCTAATATTCATTCTAACATCCATTATAACATTCTACCATCCATTATAACATTCTAACATACATTCTAACATTCTAATATACATTCTAACATGCATTCTAACATCCATTCTAACATTCTAATATACATTCTAACATCCATTATAACATTCTAACATACATTATAACAATCTAATATACATTCTAACATCCATTCTAACATTCTAACATACATTATAACATTCTAATATACATTCTAATATCCATTTTAACATTCTAACATACATTATAACATTATAATATAAATTCTAACATCCATTATAACATTCTAACATACATTTAACATTCTAATATACATTCTAATATCCATTATAACATTCTAACATACATTATAACAATCTAATATACATTCTAACATCCATTATAACATTCTAACATACATTATAACATTCTAATATACATTATAACATACATTATAACATTCTAACATTCATTATACCATTCTAATATACATTCTAACATCCATTATAACATTCTAACATACATTATAACATTCTAGTATACATTATAACATCCATTATAACATCCATTATAACATTCTAACATACATTATAACATTCTAATATACATTCTAACATCCATTATAACATTCTAACATACATTATAACATTCTAATATACATTCTAACATCCATTATAACATACATTATAACATTCTAACATACATTATAACATTCTAATATACATTCTAACATCCATTATAACATTCTATCATACATTATAACAATCTAAAATACATTCAAACATCCATTATAACATTCTAACATACATTTTAACTTTGTAATATACATTGTAACATCCATTATAACATTCTAACATCCATAATAACATTCTAACATACATTCTAACATTCTAATATACATTCTAACATCAATTATTACATTCTAACATCCATAATAACATTCTAACATACATTCTAACATGCATTATAACATTCTAACATACATTATAACATTATAACATCCATTATAACATTCTAACATACAATATAACATTCTAATATACATTCTAGCATCCATTCTAACATTCTAACATCCATTATAACATTCTAACATACATTATAACATTCTAATATACATTCTAATATCCATTAAAACATTCTATCATACATTATAACATTCTAATATACATTCTAACATCCATTATAACATTCTAACATACATTATAACAATCTAATATACATTCTAACATCCATTATAACATTCTAACATACATTATAACATTCTAATATACATTCTAACATACATTATAACATTCTAGTATACATTTTAACATCCATTATAACATTCTAACATACATTATAGCATTGTAACATACATTATAACATTCTAATATACATTCTAATATCCATTATAACATTCTATCATACATTATCACAATCTAAAATACATTCAAACATCCATTATAACATTCTAACATACATTATAACTTTGTAATATACATTCTAACATCCATTATAACATTCTAACATACATTCTAACATTCTAATATACATTCTAACATCAATTATAACATTCAATCATCCATTTTAACATTCTAATATACATTATAACATCCATTATAATATTTTAACATCCATTATAACATTCTAACTTCCATTATAACATTCTAACATCCATAATAACATTCTAACATACATTATAACAATCTAATATACATTCTAACATCAATTATAACATTCTAACATCCATAATAACATTCTAACATACATTCTAACATTCTAATATACATTCTAACATCCATTATAACATTCTAACATACATTCTAACATTCTAATATACATTCTCACATCCATTATAACATTCTAACATACTTTTTAATATTCTAATATACATTATAACATCCATTATAATATTCTAACATCCATTATAACATTCTAATATACATTCTAACATCCATTATAACATTCTAACATACACTATAATATTCTAATATACATTCTAACATGCATTCTAACATACATTATAACATTCTAATATACATTATAACATCCATTATAACATTCTAACATCCATTCTAACATTCTAATATTCATTCTAACATCCATTATAACATTCTACCATCCATTATAACATTCTAACATACATTACAACATTCTAATATACATTCTAACATCCATTATAACATTCTAACATCCATTATAACATTCTAACATACATTATAACATTCTAATATACATTCTAACATCCATTATAACATTGTAACATACATTATAACATTCTAATAACATTCTAACATCCATTATAACATTCTAACATACATTATAACAATCTAATATACATTGTAACATCCATTATAACATTCTAACATACATTATAACATTCTAATATATATTATAACATCCATTATAATGTACTAACATCCATTATAACATTCTAACATCCATTATAATATTCTAATATACATTCTAACATGCATTCTAACATACAATATAACATTCTAATATTCATTATAACATCCATTATAACATTCTAACATCCATTATAACATTCTAACATACATTATAACATTCTAATATACATTCTAACATCCATTATAACATTCTAACATCCATTATAACATTCTAACATACATTATAACATTCTAATATACATTCTAACATCCATTAAAACATTCTAACATCCATTATAACTTTGTAACATACATTATAACATTCTAATATACATTCTAACATCAATTATAACATTCTAACATCCATAATAACATTCTAACATACATTCTAACATCCATTATAACATTCTAACATACATTATAACAATCTAATATACATTCTAACATCCATTCTAACATTCTAACATACATTATAACATCCTAACATACATTATAACATTCTAATATACATTTTAACATCCATTATAACATTCTAACATACATTATAACAATCTAATATACATTCTAACATCAATTATAACATTCTAACATACATTATAACATTCTAATATACATTCTAACATCAATTATAACATTCTAACATCCATAATAACATTCTAACATACATTCTAACATTCTAATATACATTCTAACATCCATTATAACATTCTAACATACATTCTAACATTCTAATATACATTCTAACATCCATTATAACATTCTAACATACTTTTTAACATTCTGATATACATTCTAAAATCAATTATAACATTCTAACATCCATTTTAACATTCTAATATACATTATAACATCCATTATAATAATCTAACATCCATTATAATATTCTAACATCCATTATAATATTCTAATATACATTCTAACATCCATTATAACATTCTAACATACATTATAATATTCTAATATACATTCTAACATGCATTCTAACATACATTATAACATTCTAATATACATTCTACCATCCATTATAACATTCTAACATCCATTCTAACATTCTAATATTCATTATAACATCCATTATAACATTCTATCATCTATTGTAACATTCTAACATACATTATAACATTCTAATATACATTCTAACATCCATTATAACATTCTAACATACATTATAGGATTGTAACATACATTATAACATTCTAATATACATTCTAACATCCATTATAACATTTGAACATACATTATTACAATCTAAAATACATTATAACATTCTAGTATACATTATAACATCCATTATAACATTCTTTCATACATTATAACATTGTAACATACATTATAACATTCTAATATACATTATAACATCTATTATAACATTCTAACATACATTATAACAATCTAAAATACATTTTAACATCCAAAAAAACATTCTAACATACATTATAACTTTCTAATATACATTCTAACATCCATTATAACATTCTAACATCCATAATAACATTCTAACATACATTCTAACATTATAATATACATTCTAACATCCATTATAACATTCTAACATCCTTTATAACATTCTAACATACATTATAACATTCTAATATACATTCTAACATCCAATATAACAATCTAACATACATTATAACAATCTAATATACATTCTAACATCCAATATAACATTCTAATATCCATTATAACATTCTAACATACATTATAACATTCTAATATACATTCTAACATCCATTATAACAATCTAACATACATTATAACAATCTAATATACATTCTAACATCCATTATAACATTCTAACATACATTATAACATCCTAACATACATTATAACATTCTAATATACATTTTAACATCCATTATAACATTCTAAAATACATTATAACACTCTAATATACATTCTAACATCAATTATAACATTCTAACATACATTATAACATTCTAATATACATTCTAACATCAATTATAACATTCTAACATCCATAATAACATTCTAACATACATTCTAACATTCTAATATACATTCTAACATCCATTATAACATTCTAACATACTTTTTAATATTCTAATATACATTATAACATCCATTATAATATTCTAACATCCATTATAACATTCTAATATACATTCTAACATCCATTATAACATTCTAACATACACTATAATATTCTAATATACATTCTAACATGCATTCTAACATACATTATAACATTCTAATATACATTATAACATCCATTATAACATTCTAACATCCATTCTAACATTCTAATATTCATTCTAACATCCATTATAACATTCTACCATCCATTATAACATTCTAACATACATTACAACATTCTAATATACATTCTAACATCCATTATAACATTCTAACATCCATTATAACATTCTAACATACATTATAACATTCTAATATACATTCTAACATCCATTATAACATTGTAACATACATTATAACATTCTAATAACATTCTAACATCCATTATAACATTCTAACATACATTATAACAATCTAATATACATTGTAACATCCATTATAACATTCTAACATACATTATAACATTCTAATATATATTATAACATCCATTATAATGTACTAACATCCATTATAACATTCTAACATCCATTATAATATTCTAATATACATTCTAACATGCATTCTAACATACAATATAACATTCTAATATTCATTATAACATCCATTATAACATTCTAACATCCATTATAACATTCTAACATACATTATAACATTCTAATATACATTCTAACATCCATTATAACATTCTAACATCCATTATAACATTCTAACATGCATTATGACATTCTAATATACATTCTAACATCCATTAAAACATTCTAACATCCATTATAACTTTGTAACATACATTATAACATTCTAATATACATTCTAACATCAATTATAACATTCTAACATCCATAATAACATTCTAACATACATTCTAACATCCATTATAACATTCTAACATACATTATAACAATCTAATATACATTCTAACATCCATTCTAACATTCTAACATACATTATAACATCCTAACATACATTATAACATTCTAATATACATTTTAACATCCATTATAACATTCTAACATACATTATAACAATCTAATATACATTCTAACATCAATTATAACATTCTAACATACATTATAACATTCTAATATACATTCTAACATCAATTTTAACATTCTAACATCCATAATAACATTCTAACATACATTCTAACATTCTAATATACATTCTAACATCCATTATAACATTCTAACATACATTCTAACATTCTAATATACATTCTAACATCCATTATAACATTCTAACATACTTTTTAACATTCTGATATACATTCTAAAATCAATTATAACATTCTAACATCCATTTTAACATTCTAATATACATTATAACATCCATTATAATAATCTAACATCCATTATAATATTCTAACATCCATTATAATATTCTAATATACATTCTAACATCCATTATAACATTCTAACATACATTATAATATTCTAATATACATTCTAACATGCATTCTAACATACATTATAACATTCTAATATACATTCTAACATCCATTATAACATTCTAACATCCATTCTAACATTCTAATATTCATTATAACATCCATTATAACATTCTATCATCTATTGTAACATTCTAACATACATTATAACATTCTAATATACATTCTAACATCCATTATAACATTCTAACATACATTATAGGATTGTAACATACATTATAACATTCTAATATACATTCTAACATCCATTATAACATTTGAACATACATTATTACAATCTAAAATACATTATAACATTCTAGTATACATTATAACATCCATTATAACATTCTTTCATACATTATAACATTGTAACAAACATTATAACATTCTAATATACATTATAACATCTATTATAACATTCTAACATACATTATAACAATCTAAAATACATTTTAACATCCAAAAAAACATTCTAACATACATTATAACTTTCTAATATACATTCTAACATCCATTATAACATTCTAACATCCATAATAACATTCTAACATACATTCTAACATTATAATATACATTCTAACATCCATTATAACATTCTAACATCCTTTATAACATTCTAACATACATTATAACATTCTAATATACATTCTAACATCCAATATAACAATCTAACATACATTATAACAATCTAATATACATTCTAACATCCAATATAACATTCTAATATCCATTATAACATTCTAACATACATTATAACATTCTAATATACATTCTAACATCCATTATAACAATCTAACATACATTATAACAATTTAATATACATTCTAACATCCATTATAACATTCTAACATACATTATAACATCCTAACATACATTATAACATTCTAATATACATTTTAACATCCATTATAACATTCTAAAATACATTATAACACTCTAATATACATTCTAACATCAATTATAACATTCTAACATACATTATAACATTCTAATATACATTCTAACATCAATTATAACATTCTAACATCCATAATAACATTCTAACATACATTCTAACATTCTAATATACATTCTAACATCCATTATAACATTCTAACATACTTTTTAATATTCTAATATACATTATAACATCCATTATAATATTCTAACATCCATTATAACATTCTAATATACATTCTAACATCCATTATAACATTCTAACATACACTATAATATTCTAATATACATTCTAACATGCATTCTAACATACATTATAACATTCTAATATACATTATAACATCCATTATAACATTCTAACATCCATTCTAACATTCTAATATTCATTCTAACATCCATTATAACATTCTACCATCCATTATAACATTCTAACATACATTACAACATTCTAATATACATTCTAACATCCATTATAACATTCTAACATCCATTATAACATTCTAACATACATTATAACATTCTAATATACATTCTAACATCCATTATAACATTGTAACATACATTATAACATTCTAATAACATTCTAACATCCATTATAACATTCTAACATACATTATAACAATCTAATATACATTGTAACATCCATTATAACATTCTAACATACATTATAACATTCTAATATATATTATAACATCCATTATAATGTACTAACATCCATTATAACATTCTAACATCCATTATAATATTCTAATATACATTCTAACATGCATTCTAACATACAATATAACATTCTAATATTCATTATAACATCCATTATAACATTCTAACATCCATTATAACATTCTAACATACATTATAACATTCTAATATACATTCTAACATCCATTATAACATTCTAACATCCATTATAACATTCTAACATGCATTATAACATTCTAATATACATTCTAACATCCATTAAAACATTCTAACATCCATTATAACTTTGTAACATACATTATAACATTCTAATATACATTCTAACATCAATTATAACATTCTAACATCCATAATAACATTCTAACATACATTCTAACATCCATTATAACATTCTAACATACATTATAACAATCTAATATACATTCTAACATCCATTCTAACATTCTAACATACATTATAACATCCTAACATACATTATAACATTCTAATATACATTTTAACATCCATTATAACATTCTAACATACATTATAACAATCTAATATACATTCTAACATCAATTATAACATTCTAACATACATTATAACATTCTAATATACATTCTAACATCAATTTTAACATTCTAACATCCATAATAACATTCTAACATACATTCTAACATTCTAATATACATTCTAACATCCATTATAACATTCTAACATACATTCTAACATTCTAATATACATTCTAACATCCATTATAACATTCTAACATACTTTTTAACATTCTGATATACATTCTAAAATCAATTATAACATTCTAACATCCATTTTAACATTCTAATATACATTATAACATCCATTATAATAATCTAACATCCATTATAATATTCTAACATCCATTATAATATTCTAATATACATTCTAACATCCATTATAACATTCTAACATACATTATAATATTCTAATATACATTCTAACATGCATTCTAACATACATTATAACATTCTAATATACATTCTAACATCCATTATAACATTCTAACATCCATTCTAACATTCTAATATTCATTATAACATCCATTATAACATTCTATCATCTATTGTAACATTCTAACATACATTATAACATTCTAATATACATTCTAACATCCATTATAACATTCTAACATACATTATAGGATTGTAACATACATTATAACATTCTAATATACATTCTAACATCCATTATAACATTTGAACATACATTATTACAATCTAAAATACATTATAACATTCTAGTATACATTATAACATCCATTATAACATTCTTTCATACATTATAACATTGTAACATACATTATAACATTCTAATATACATTCTAACATCTATTATAACATTCTAACATACATTATAACAATCTAAAATACATTTTAACATCCAAAAAAACATTCTAACATACATTATAACTTTCTAATATACATTCTAACATCCATTATAACATTCTAACATCCATAATAACATTCTAACATACATTCTAACATTATAATATACATTCTAACATCCATTATAACATTCTAACATCCTTTATAACATTCTAACATACATTATAACATTCTAATATACATTCTAACATCCAATATAACAATCTAACATACATTATAACAATCTAATATACATTCTAACATCCAATATAACATTCTAATATCCATTATAACATTCTAACATACATTATAACATTCTAATATACATTCTAACATCCATTATAACAATCTAACATACATTATAACAATCTAATATACATTCTAACATCCACTATAACATTCTAACATACATTATAACATCCTAACATACATTATAACATTCTAATATACATTTTAACATCCATTATAACATTCTAAAATACATTATAACACTCTAATATACATTCTAACATCAATTATAACATTCTAACATACATTATAACATTCTAATATACATTCTAACATCAATTATAACATTCTAACATCCATAATAACATTCTAACATACATTCTAACATTCTAATATACATTCTAACATACATTATAACATTCTAATATACATTCTAACATCCATTATAACATTCTAACATACTTTTTAACATTCTGATATACATTCTAAAATCAATTATAACATTCTAACATCCATTTTAACATTCTAATATACATTATAACATCCATTATAATAATCTAACATCCATTATAATATTCTAACATCCATTATAATATTCTAATATACATTCTAACATCCATTCTAACATTCTAACATATATTATAATATTCTAATATACATTCTAACATGCATTCTAACATACATTATAACATTCTAATATACATTATAACATCCATTATAACATTCTAACATCCATTCTAACATTCTAATATTCATTATAACATCCTTTATAACATTCTATCATCCATTGTAACATTCTAACATACATTATAACATTCTAATAAACATTCTAACATCCATTATAACATTCTAACATACATTATAACATTGTAACATACATTATAACATTCTAATATACATTCTAACATCCATTATAACATTCGAACATACATTATTACAATCTAAAATACATTATAACATTCTAGTATACATTATAACATCCATTATAACATTCTAACATAGATTATAACATTGTAACATACATTATAACATTCTAATATACATTCTAACATCTATTATAACATTCTAACATACATTATAATATTCTAATATACATTCTAACATGCATTCTAACATACATTATAACATTCTAATATACATTATAACATCCATTATAACATTCTAACATCCATTCTAACATTCTAATATTCATTATAACATCCATTATAACATTCTATCATCCATTGTAACATTCTAACATACATTATAACATTCTAATATACATTCTAACATCCATTATAACATTCTAACATACATTATAGGATTGTAACATACATTATAACATTCTAATATACATTCTAACATCCATTATAACATTCGAACATACATTATTACAATCTAAAATACATTATAACATTCTAGTATACATTATAACATCCATTATAACATTCTTTCATACATTATAACATTGTAACATACATTATAACATTCTAATATACATTCTAACATCTATTATAACATTCTAACATACATTATAACAATCTAAAATACATTTTAACATCCAAAAAAACATTCTAACATACATTATAACTTTCTAATATACATTCTAACATCCATTATAACATTCTAACATCCATAATAACATTCTAACATACATTCTAACATTATAATATACATTCTAACATCCTTTATAACATTGTAACATGCTTTATAACATTCTAACATACATTATAACATTCTAATATACATTCTAACATCCAATATAACATTCTAACATACATTATAACAATCTAATATACATTCTAACATCCAATATAACATTCTAATATCCATTATAACATTCTAACAAACATTATAACATTCTAATATCCATTATAACATTCTAACATACATTATAACATTCTAACATACATTATAACATTCTATTATACATTCTAACATCCATTATAACATTCTAACATACATTATAACAATCTAATATACATTCTAACATCCATTATAACATTCTAACATACATTATAACATCCTAACATACATTATAACATTCTAATATACATTCTAACATCCATTATAACAATCTAACATACATTATAACAATCTAATATACATTCTATCATCCATTATAACATTCTAACATACATTATAACATCCTAACATACATTATAACATTCTAATATACATTTTAACATCCATTATAACATTCTAACATACATTATAACAATCTAATATACATTCTAACATCAATTATAACATTCTAACATACATTATAACATTCTAATATACATTCTAACATCAATTATAACATTCTAACATCCATAATAACATTCTAACATACATTCTAACATTCTAAAATACATTCTAACATCCATTATAACATTCTAACATACATTCTAACATTCTAATATACATTCTAACATCCATTATAACATTCTAACATACTTTTTAACATTCTGATATACATTCTAAAATCAATTATAACATTCTAACATCCATTTTAACATTCTAATATACATTATAACATCCATTATAATAATCTAACATCCATTATAATATTCTAACATCCATTATAATATTCTAATATACATTCTATCATCCATTCTAACATTCTAACATACATTATAATATTCTAATATACATTCTAACATGCATTCTAACATACATTATAACATTCTAATATACATTATAACATCCATTATAACATTCTAACATCCATTCTAACATTCTAATATTCATTATAACATCCATTATAACATTCTATCATCCATTGTAACATTCTAACATACATTATAACATTCTAATATACATTCTAACATCCATTATAACATTCTAACATACATAATAACATTGTAACATACATTATAACATTCTAATATACATTCTAACATCCATTATAACATTCGAACATACATTATTACAATCTAAAATACATTATAACATTCTAGTATACATTATAACATCCATTATAACATTCTAACATAGATTATAACATTGTAACATACATTATAAAATTCTAATATACATTCTAACATCTATTATAACATTCTAACATACATTATAACAATCTAAAATACATTTTAACATCCAAAATAACATTCTAACATACATTATAACTTTCTAATATACATTCTAACATCCATTATAACATTCTAACATCCATAATAACATTCTAACATACATTCTAACATTATAATATACATTCTAACATCCATTATAACATTCTAACATCCTTTATAACATTCTAACATACATTATAACATTCTAATATACATTCTAACATCCAATATAACATTCTAACATACCTTATAACAATCTAATATACATTCTAACATCCAATATAACATTCTAATATCCATTATAACATTCTAACATACATTATAACATTCTATTATACATTCTAACATCCATTATAACATTCTAACATACATTATAACAATCTAATATACATTCTAACATCCATTATAACATTCTAACATACATTATAACATCCTAACATACATTATAACATTCTAATATACATTTTAACATCCATTATAACATTCTAACATACATTATAACAATCTAATATACATTCTAACATCAATTATAACATTCTAACATACATTATAACATTCTAATATACATTCTAACATCAATTTTAACATTCTAACATCCATAATAACATTCTAACATACATTCTAACATTCTAATATACATTCTAACATCCATTATAACATTCTAACATACATTCTAACATACTAATATACATTCTAACATCCATTATAACATTCTAACTTACTTTTTAACATTCTGATATACATTCTAAATTCAATTATAACATTCTAACATCCATTTTAACATTCTAATATACATTATAACATCCATTATAATAATCTAACATCCATTATAATATTCTAACATCCATTATAATATTCTAATATACATTCTAACATCCATTATAACATTCTAACATACATTATAATATTCTAATATACATTCTAACGTGCATTCTAACATACATTATAACATTCTAATATACATTATAACATCCATTATAACATTCTAACATCCATTCTAACATTCTAATATTCATTATAACATCCATTATAACATTCTATCATCCATTGTAACAATCTAACATACATTATAACATTCTAATATACATTCTAACATCCATTATAACATTCTAACATACATTATAACATTGTAACATACATTATAACATTCTAATATACATTATAACATCTATTATAACATTCGAACATACATTATTACAATCTAAAATACATTATAACATTCTAGTATACATTATAACATCCATTATAACATTCTAACATCCATTCTAACATTCTATTATTCATTATAACATCCATTATAATATTCTAACATCCATTATAATATTCTAATATACATTCTAACATCCATTCTAACATTCTAACATACATTATAATATTCTAATATACATTCTAACATGCATTCTAACATACATTATAACATTCTAATATACATTATAACATCCATTATAACATTCTAACATCCATTCTAACATTCTAATATTCATTATAACATCCATTATAACATTCTATCATCCATTGTAACATTCTAACATACATTATAACATTCTAATAAACATTCTAACATCCATTATAACATTCTAACATACATTATAACATTGTAACATACATTATAACATTCTAATATACATTCTAACATCCATTATAACATTCGAACATACATTATTACAATCTAAAATACATTATAACATTCTAGTATACATTATAACATCCATTATAACATTCTAACATAGATTATAACATTGTAACATACATTATAACATTCTAACATCCATTCTAACATTCTAATATTCATTATAACATCCATTATAACATTCTATCATCCATTGTAACATTCTAACATACATTATAACATTCTAATATACATTCTAACATCCATTATAACATTCTAACATACATTATAGGATTGTAACATACATTATAACATTCTAATATACATTCTAACATCCATTATAACATTCGAACATACATTATTACAATCTAAAATACATTATAACATTCTAGTATACATTATAACATCCATTATAACATTCTTTCATACATTATAACATTGTAACATACATTATAACATTCTAATATACATTCTAACATCTATTATAACATTCTAACATACATTATAACAATCTAAAATACATTTTAACATCCAAAAAAACATTCTAACATACATTATAACTTTCTAATATACATTCTAACATCCATTATAACATTCTAACATCCATAATAACATTCTAACATACATTCTAACATTATAATATACATTCTAACATCCATTATAACATTCTAACATCCTTTATAACATTCTAACATACATTATAACATTCTAATATACATTCTAACATCCAATATAACATTCTAACATACATTATAACAATCTAATATACATTCTAACATCCAATATAACATTCTAATATCCATTATAACATTCTAACATACATTATAACATTCTAATATACATTCTAACATCCATTATAACAATCTAACATACATTATAACAATCTAATATACATTCTAACATCCATTATAACATTCTAACATACATTATAACATCCTAACATACATTATAACATTCTAATATACATTTTAACATCCATTATAACATTCTAACATATATTATAACAATCTAATATACATTCTAACATCAATTATAACATTCTAACATACATTATAACATTCTAATATACATTCTAACATCAATTATAACATTCTAACATCCATAATAACATTCTAACATACATTCTAACATTCTAATATACATTCTAACATCCATTATAACATTCTAACATACATTCTAACATTCTAATATACATTCTAACATCCATTATAACATTCTAACATACTTTTTAACATTCTGATATACATTCTAAAATCAATTATAACATTCTAACATCCATTTTAACATTCTAATATACATTATAACATCCATTATAATAATCTAACATCCATTATAATATTCTAACATCCATTATAATATTCTAATATACATTCTAACATCCATTCTAACATTCTAACATACATTATAATATTCTAATATACATTCTAACATGCATTCTAACATACATTATAACATTCTAATATACATTATAACATCCATTATAACATTCTAACATCCATTCTAACATTCAAATATTCATTATAACATCCATTATAACATTCTATCATCCATTGTAACATTCTAACATACATTATAACATTCTAATATACATTCTAACATCCATTATAACATTCGAACATACATTATTACAATCTAAAATACATTATAACATTCTAGTATACATTATAACATCCATTATAACATTCTAACATAGATTATAACATTGTAACATACATTATAACATTCTAATATACATTCTAACATCTATTATAACATTCTAACATACATTATAACAATCTAAAATACATTTTAACATCCAAAATAACATTCTAACATCCATAATAACATTCTAACATACATTCTAACATTATAATATACATTCTAACATCCATTATAACATTCTAACATCCTTTATAACATTCTAACATACATTATAACATTCTAATATACATTCTAACATCCAATATAACATTCTAACATACCTTATAACAATCTAATATACATTCTAACATCCAATATAACATTCTAATATCCATTATAACATTCTAACATACATTATAACATTCTAATATACATTCTAACATCCATTATAACATTCTAACATACATTATAACAATCTAATATACATTCTAACATCCATTATAACATTCTAACATACATTATAACATCCTAACATACATTATAACATTCTAATATACATTTTAACATCCATTATAACATTCTAACATACATTATAACATTGTAACATACATTATAACATTCTAATATACATTCTAACATCCATTATAACATTCGAACATACATTATTACAATCTAAAATACATTATAACATTCTAGTATACATTATAACATCCATTAGAACATTCTAACATAGATTATAACATTGTAACATACATTATAACATTCTAATATACATTCTAACATCTATTATAACATTCTAACATACATTATAACAATCTAAAATACATTTTAACATCCAAAATAACATTCTAACATCCATAATAACATTCTAACATACATTCTAACATTATAATATACATTCTAACATCCATTATAACATTCTAACATCCTTTATAACATTCTAACATACATTATAACATTCTAATATACATTCTAACATCCAATATAACATTCTAACATACCTTATAACAATCTAATATACATTCTAACATCCAATATAACATTCTAATATCCATTATAACATTCTAACATACATTATAACATTCTAATATACATTCTAACATCCATTATAACATTCTAACATACATTATAACAATCTAATATACATTCTAACATCCATTATAACATTCTAACATACATTATAACATCCTAACATACATTATAACATTTTAATATACATTTTAACATCCATTATAACATTCTAACATACATTATAACAATCTAATATACATTCTAACATCAATTATAACATTCTAACATACATTATAACATTCTAATATACATTCTAACATCAATTTTAACATTCTAACATCCATAATAACATTTTAACATACATTCTAACATTCTAATATACATTCTAACATCCATTATAACATTCTAACATACATTCTAACATACTAATATACATTCTAACATCCATTATAACATTCTAACTTACTTTTTAACATTCTGATATACATTCTAACATCAATTTTAACATTCTAACATCCATAATAACATTCTAACATACATTCTAACATTCTAATATACATTCTAACATCCATTATAACATTCTAACATACATTCTAACATACTAATATACATTCTAACATCCATTTTAACATTATAATATACATTATAACATCCATTATAATAATCTAACATCCATTATAATATTCTAACATCCATTATAATATTCTAATATACATTCTAACATCCATTATAACATTCTAACATACATTATAATATTCTAATATACATTCTAACGTGCATTCTAACATACATTATAACATTCTAATATACATTATAACATCCATTATAACATTCTAACATCCATTCTAACATTCTAATATTCATTATAACATCCATTATAACATTCTATCGTCCATTGTAACATTCTAACATACATTATAACATTCTAATATACATTCTAACATCCATTATAACATTCTAACATACATTATAACATTGTAACATACATTATAACATTCTAGTATACATTATAACATCCATTATAACATTCTAACATCCATTCTAACATTCTAATATTCATTATAACATCCATTATAATATTCTAACATCCATTATAATATTCTAATATACATTCTAACATCCATTCTAACATTCTAACATACATTATAATATTCTAATATACATTCTAACATGCATTCTAACATACATTATAACATTCTAATATACATTATAACATCCATTATAACATTCTAACATCCATTCTAACATTCTAATATTCATTATAACATCCATTATAACATTCTATCATCCATTGTAACATTCTAACATACATTATAACATTCTAATAAACATTCTAACATCCATTATAACATTCTAACATACATTATAACATTGTAACATACATTATAACATTCTAATATACATTCTAACATCCATTATAACATTCGAACATACATTATTACAATCTAAAATACATTATAACATTCTAGTATACATTATAACATCCATTATAACATTCTAACATAGATTATAACATTGTAACATACATTATAACATTCTAATATACATTCTAACATCTATTATAACATTCTAACATACATTATAACAATCTAAAATACATTTTAACATCCAAAATAACATTCTAACATCCATAATAACATTCTAACATACATTCTAACATTATAATATACATTCTAACATCCATTATAACATTCTAACATCCTTTATAACATTCTAACATACATTATAACATTCTAATATACATTCTAACATCCAATATAACATTCTAACATACCTTATAACAATCTAATATACATTCTAACATCCAATATAACATTCTAATATCCATTATAACATTCTAACATACATTATAACATTCTAATATACATTCTAACATCCATTATAACATTCTAACATACATTATAACAATCTAATATACATTCTAACATCCATTATAACATTCTAACATACATTATAACATCCTAACATACATTATAACATTCTAATATACATTTTAACATCCATTATAACATTCTAACATACATTATAACAATCTAATATACATTCTAACATCAATTATAACATTCTAACATACATTATAACATTCTAATATACATTCTAACATCAATTTTAACATTCTAACATCCATAATAACATTCTAACATACATTCTAACATTCTAATATACATTCTAACATCCATTATAACATTCTAACATACATTCTAACATACTAATATACATTCTAACATCCATTATAACATTCTAACTTACTTTTTAACATTCTGATATACATTCTAAATTCAATTATAACATTCTAACATCCATTTTAACATTCTAATATACATTATAACATCCATTATAATAATCTAACATCCATTATAATATTCTAACATCCATTATAATATTCTAATATACATTCTAACATCCATTATAACATTCTAACATACATTATAATATTCTAATATACTTTCTAACGTGCATTCTAACATACATTATAACATTCTAATATACATTATAACATCCATTATAACATTCTAACATCCATTCTAACATTCTAATATTCATTATAACATCCACTATAACATTCTATCATCCATTGTAACATTCTAACATACATTATAACATTCTAATATACATTCTAACATCCATTATAACATTCTAACATACATTATAACATTGTAACATACATTATAACATTCTAATATACATTCTAACATCTATTATAACATTCTAACATACATTATAACAATCTAAAATACATTTTAACATCCAAAATAACATTCTAACATACATTATAACTTTCTAATATACATTCTAACATCCATTATAACATTCTAACATCCATAATAACATTATAACATACATTCTAACATTATAATATACATTCTAACATCCATTATAACATTCTAACATCCTTTATAACATTCTAACATACATTATAACATTCTAATATAAATTCTAACATCCAATATAACATTCTAACATACATTATAACAATCTAATATACATTCTAACATCCAATATAACATTCTAATATACATTATAACATTCTAATATACATTCAAACATCAATTATAACATTCTAACATCCATAATAACATTCTAACATACATTCTAACATTCTAATATACATTCTAACATCCATTATAACATTCTAACATACATTCTAACATTCTAATATACATTCTAACATCCATTATAACATTCTAACATACTTTTTAACATTCTAATATACATTATAACATCCATTATAATATTCTAACATCCATTATAACATTCTAATATACATTCTAACATCCATTATAACATTCTAATATACACTATAATATTCTAATATACATTCTAACATGCATTCTAACATACATTATCACATTCTAATATACATTATAACATCCATTATAACATTCTAACATCCATTCTAACATTCTAATATTCATTATAACATCCATTCTAACATTCTAACATCCATTATAACATTCTAACATACATTACAACATTCTAATATACATTGAAACATCCATTATAACATTCTAACATCCATTATAACATTCTAACATACATTATAACATTCTAATATACATTCTAACGTCCATTATAACATTCTAACATCCATTATAACATTGTAACATACATTATAACATTCTAATATACATTCTAACATCCATTATAACATTCTAACATACATTATAACAATCTAATATACATTCTAACATCCATTATAACATTCTAACATACATTATAACATTCTAATATATATTATAACATCCATTATAATGTACTATCATCCATTATAACATTCTAACATCCATTATAATATTCTAATATACATTCTAACATCCATTATAACATTCTAACATCCATTATAACATTGTAACATACATTATAACATTCTAATATACATTCTAACATCCATTATAACATTGTAACATACATTATAACATTCTAATATAAATTCTAACATCCATTATAACATTCTAACATACATTATAAAAATCTATTATACATTCTAACATCCATTCTAACATTCTAACATACATTATAACAATCTAATATACATTCTAACATCCATTCTAACATTCTAACATACATTATAACATTCTAATATACATTCTAACATCAATTATAACATTCTAACATCCATAATAACATTCTAACATACATTCTAACTTTCTAATATACATTCTAACATCCATTATAACATTCTAACATACATTCTGACATTCTAATATACATTCTAACATCCATTTTAACATTCTAACATACTTTTTAACATTCTGATATACATTCTAAAATCAATTATAACATTCTAACATACATTATAACATTCTAATATACATTATAACATCCATTATAACATTCTATCATCCATTCTAACATTCTAATATTCATTATAACATCCATTATAACATTATATCATCCACTGTAACATTCTAACATACATTATAACATTCTAATATACATTCTAACATCCATTATAACATTCTAACATACATTATAACATTGTAACATACATTATAAC
Organism: Taudactylus pleione; assembly: GCA_031769625.1. Lineage (NCBI taxonomy): Eukaryota > Metazoa > Chordata > Amphibia > Anura > Myobatrachidae > Taudactylus > Taudactylus pleione. The sequence goes on from JAUIMM010002887.1 coordinate 49,417, forward strand.
ATTCTAATATACATTCTAACATCCATTATAACATTCAAACATACATTATTACAATCTAAAATACATTGTAACATTCTAGTATACATTATAACATCCATTATAACATTCTAACATACATTATAACATTGTAACATACATTCTAACATTCTAATATACATTCTAACATCTATTATAACATTCTAACATACATTTTAACAATCTAAAATACATTTTAACATCCAAAATAACATTCTAACATACATTATAACTTTCTAATATACATTTTAACAACCATTATAACATTCTAACATCCATAATAACATTCTAACGTACATTCTAACATTATAATATACATTCTAACATCCATTATAACATTCTAACATCCTTTAAAACATTCTAATGTACATTATAACATTCTAATATACATTCTAACATCCAATATAACATTCTAACATACCTTATAACAATCTAATATACATTCTACCATCCATTATAACATTCTAACATACATTATAACAATCTAATATACATTCTAACATCCATTATAACATTCTAACATACATTATAACATCCTAACATACATTATAACATTCTAATATACATTTTAACATCCATTATAACATTCTAACATACATTATAACAATCTAATATACATTCTAACATCAATTATAACATTCTAACATACATTATAACATTCTAATATACATTCTAACATCAATTATAACATTCTAACATCCATAATAACATTCTAACATACATTCTAACATTCTAATATACATTCTAACATCCATTATAACATTCTAACATACATTCTAACATTCTAATATACATTCTAACATCCATTATAACATTATAACATACTTTTTAACATTCTGATATACATTCTAAAATCAATTATAACATTCTAACATCATTTTAACATTCTAATATACATTATAACATCCATTATAATAATCTAACATCCATTATAATATTCTAACATCCATTATAATATTCTAATATACATTCTAACATCCATTATAACATTTTAACATACATTATAATATTCTAATATACATTCTAACATGCATTCTAACATACATTATAACATTCTAATATACATTATAACATCCTTTATAACATTCTAACATCCATTATAACATTCTAATATTCATTATAACATCCATTATAACATTCTATCATCCATTGTAACATTCTAACATACATTATAACATTCTAATATACATTCTAACATCCATTATAACATTCTAACATACATTATAACATTGTAACATACATTATAACATTCTAATATACTTTATAACATCCATTATAACATTCGAACATACATTATTACAATCTAAAATACATTATAACATTCTAGTATACATTATAACAACCATTATAACATTCTAACATACATTATAACATTGTAACATACATTATAACATTCTAATATACATTATAACATCTATTATAACATTCTAACATACATTATAACAATCTAAAATACATTTTAACATCCAAAATAACATTCTAACATACATTATAACTTTCTAATATACATTCTAACATCCATTATAACATTCTAACATCCATAATAACATTCTAACATACATTCTAACATTATAATATACATTCTAACATCCATTATAACATTCTAACATCCTTTATAACATTCTAACATACATTATAACATTCTAATATACATTCTAACATCCAATATAACATTCTAACATACATTATAACAATCTAATATACATTCTAACATCCAATATAACATTCTAATATACATTATAACATTCTAATATACATTCTAACATCAATTATAACATTCTAACATCCATAATAACATTGTAACATACATTCTAACATTCTAATATACATTCTAACATCCATTATAACATTCTAACATACATTCTAACATTCTAATATACATTCTAACATCCATTATAACATTCTAACATACTTTTTAACATTCTAATATACATTATAACATCCATTATAATATTCTAACATCCATTATAACATTCTAATATACATTCTAACATCCATTATAACATTCTAACATACACTATAATATTCTAATATACATTCTAACATGCATTCTAACATACATTATAACATTCTAATATACATTATAACATCCATTATAACATTCTAACATCCATTCTAACATTCTAATATTCATTATAACATCCATTATAACATTCTAACATACATTATAACATTCTAATATACATTCTAATATCCATTAAAACATTCTATCATACATTATAACATTCTAATATACATTCTAACATCCATTATAACATTCTAACATACATTATAACAATCTAATATACATTCTAACATCCATTATAACATTCTACCATACATTATAACATTCTAATATACATTCTAACATACATTATAACATTCTAGTATACATTTTAACATCCATTATAACATTCTAACATACATTATAGCATTGTAACATACATTATAATATTCTAATATACATTCTAATATCCATTATAACATTCTATCATACATTATAACAATCTAAAATACATTCAAACATCCATTATAACATTCTAACATACATTATAACTTTGTAATATACATTCTAACATCAATTATAACATTCAATCATCCATTTTAACATTCTAATATACATTATAATTTCCATTATAATATTTTAACATCCAATATAACATTCTAACTTCCATTATAACATTCTAACATCCATAATAACATTCTAACATACATTATAACATTCTAATATACATTCTAACATCAATTATAACATTCTAACATCCATAATAACATTCTAACATACATTCTAACATTCTAATATACATTCTAACATCCATTATAACATTCTAACATACATTCTAACATTCTAATATACATTCTAACATCCATTATAACATTCTAACATACTTTTTAACATTCTAATATACATTATAACATCCATTATAATATTCTAACATCCATTATAACATTCTAATATACATTCTAACATCCATTATAACATTCTAACATACACTATAATATTCTAATATACATTCTAACATGCATTCTAACATACATTATAACATTCTAATATACATTATAACATCCATTATAACATTCTAACATCCATTCTAACATTCTAATATTCATTCTAACATCCATTATAACATTCTACCATCCATTATAACATTCTAACATACATTACAACATTCTAATATACATTCTAACATCCATTATAACATTCTAACATCCATTATAACATTCTAACATACATTATAACATTCTAATATACATTCTAACATCCATTATAACATTGTAACATACATTATAACATTCTAATAACATTCTAACATCCATTCTAACATTCTAACATACATTATAACAATCTAATATACATTCTAACATCTATTATAACATTCTAACATACATTATAACATTCTAATATATATTATAACATCCATTATAATGTACTAACATCCATTATAACATTCTAACATCCATTATAATATTCTAATATACTTTCTAACATCCATTATAACATTCTAAAATACACTAAAACATTCTAATATACATTCTATCATGCATTCTAACATACATTATAACATTCTAATATTCATTATAACATCCATTATAACATTCTAACATCCATTATAACATTCTAATATACATTAAAACATTCTAATATACATTCTAACATCCATTATAACATTCTAACATCCATTATAACATTCTAACATACATTATAACATTCTAATATACATTCTAACATCCATTAAAACATTCTAACATCCATTATAACATTGTAACATACATTATAACATTCTAATATACAGTCTAACATCCATTATAACATTCTAACATACATTATAACAATCTAATATACATTCTAACATCAATTATAACATTCTAACATACATTATAACATTCTAATATACATTCTAACATCAAATATAACATTCTAACATCCATAATAACATTCTAACATACATTCTAACATTCTAATATACATTCTAACATCCATTATAACATTCTAACATACACTCTAACATTCTAATATACATTCTAACATCCATTATAACATTCTAACATACACTATAATTTTCTAATATACATTCTAACATGCATTCTAACATACATTATAACATTCTAATATACATTATAACATCCATTATAACATTCTAACATCCATTATAACATTCTAATATTCATTATAACATCCATTATAACATTCTAACATCCATTATAACATTCTAACATACATTACAACATTCTAATATACATTCTAACATCCATTATAACATTTTAACATCCATTATAACATTCTAACATACATTATAACATTCTAATATACATTCTAACGTCCATTATAACATTCTAACATCCATTATAACATTGTAACATACATTATAACATTCTAATATACATTCTAACATCCATTATAACATTCTAACATACATTATAACAATCTAATATACATTCTAACATCCATTATAACATTCTAACATACATTATAACATTCTAATATATATTATAACATCCATTATAATGTACTATCATCCATTATAACATTCTAACATCCATTATAATATTCTAATTTACATTCTAACATCCATTATAACATTCTAAAATACACTAAAACATTCTAATATACATTCTAACATGCATTCTAACATACATTATAACATTCTAATATTCATTATAACATCCATTATAACATTCTAACATCCATTATAACATTCTAACATACATTACAACATTCTAATATACATTCTAACATCCATTATAACATTCTAACATCCATTATAACATTGTAACATACATTATAACATTCTAATATACATTCTAACATCCATTATAACATTCTAACATCCATTATAACATTGTAACATATATTATAACATTCTAATAAACATTCTAACATCCATTATAACATTCTAACATACATTATAACAATCTAATATACATTCTAACATCCATTATAACATTCTAACATACATTATAACATTCTAATATACTATCTAACATCAATTATAACATTCTAACATCCATAATAACATTCTAACATACATTCTAACATTCTAATATACATTCTAACATCCATTATAACATTCGAACATACATTCTGACATTCTAATATACATTCTAACATCCATTATAACATTCTAACATAATTTTTAACATTCTGATATACATTCTAAAATCAATTATAACATTCTAACATCCGTTTTAACATTCTAATATACATTATAACATCCATTATAATAAATTAACATCCATTATAATATTCTAACATCCATTATAACATTCTAATATACATTCTAACATCCATTATAACATTCTAACATACATTATAATATTCTAATATACATTCTAACATGCATTCTAACATACATTATAACATTCTAATATACATTATAACATCCATTCTAACATTCTAACATCCATTCTAACATTCTAATATTCATTATAACATCCATTATAACATTCTATCATCCATTGTTACATTCTAACATCCATTAAAACATTCTAACATACATTATAACATTGTAACATACATTATAACATTCTAATATACATTCTAACATCCATTATAACATTCTAAAATACACTAAAACATTCTAATATACATTCTAACATGCATTCTAACATACAATATAACATTCTAATATTCATTATAACATCCATTATAACATTCTAACATCCATTATAACATTCTAATATACATTAAAACATTCTAATATACATTCTAACATCCATTATAACATTCTAACATCCATTATAACATTCTAACATACATTATAACATTCTAATATACATTCTAACATCCATTATAACATTCTAACATACATTATAACAATCTAATATACATTCTAACATCCATTATAACATTCTAACATACATTATAACATCCTAACATCCATTATAACATTCTAATATACATTTTAACATCCATTATAACATTCTAACATACATTCTAACAATCTAATATACATTCTAACATCAATTATAACATTCTAACATACATTCTAACATTCTAATATACATTCTAACATCAATTATAACATTCTAACATCCATAATAACATTCTAACATACATTCTAACATTCTAATATACATTCTAACATCCATTATAACATTCTAACATACATTCTAACATTCTAATATACATTCTAACATCCATTATAGCATTCTAACATACTTTTTAACATTCTGATATACATTCTAAAATCAATTATAACATTCTAACATCCATTATAACATTCTAATATACATTCTAACATCCATTACAACATTCTAACATACATTATAACATTGTAACATACATTATAACATTCTAATATACATTCTAACATCCATTATAACATTCTAAAATACACTAAAACATTCTAATATACATTCTAACATGCATTCTAACATACATTATAACATTCTAATATTCATTATAACATCCATTATAACATTCTAACATCCATTATAACATTCTAATATAAATTAAAACATTCTAATATACATTCTAACATCCATTATAACATTCTAACATCCATTATAACATTCTAACATACATTATAACATTCTAATATACATTCTAACATCCATTAAAACATTCTAACATCCATTATAAACATTGTAACATACATTATAACATTCTAATATACATTCTAACATCCATTATAACATTCTAACATACATTATAACAATCTAATATACATTCTAACATCCATTATAACATTCTAACATACATTATAACATCCTAACATCCATTATAACATTCTAATATACATTTTAACACCCATTATAACATTCTAACATACATTATAACAATCTAATATACATTCTAACATCAATTATAACATTCTAACATACATTATAACATTCTAATATACATTCTAACATCAATTATAACATTCTAACATCCATAATAACATTCTAACATACATTCTAACATTCTAATATACATTCTAACATCCATTATAACATTCTAACATACATTCTAACATTCTAATATACATTCTAACATCGATTATAGCATTCTAACATACTTTTAACATTCTGATATACATTCTAAAATCAATTATAACATTCTAACATCCATTATAACATTCTAATATACAGTCTAACATCCATTATAACATTCTAACATACACTATAATTTTCTAATATACATTCTAACATGCATTCTAACATACATTATAACATTCTAATATACATTATAACATCCATTATAACATTCTAACATCCATTCTAACATTCTAATATTCATTATAACATCCATTTTAACATTCTAACATCCATTATAACATTCTAACATACATTACAACATTCTAATATACATTCTAACATCCATTATAACATTTTAACATCCATTATAACATTCTAACATACATTATAACATTCTAATATACATTCTAACGTCCATTATAACATTCTAACATCCATTATAACATTGTAACATACATTATAACATTCTAATATACATTCTAACATCCATTATAACATTCTAACATACATTATAACAATCTAATATACATTCTAACATCCATTATAACATTCTAACATACATTATAACATTCTAATATATATTATAACATCCATTATAATGTACTATCATCCATTATAACATTCTAACATCCATTATAATATTCTAATATACATTCTAACATCCATTATAACATTCTAAAATACACTAAAACATTCTAATATACATTCTAACATGCATTCTAACATACATTATAACATTCTAATATTCATTATAACATCCATTATAACATTCTAACATCCATTATAACATTCTAACATACATTACAACATTCTAATATACATTCTAACATCCATTATAACATTCTAACATCCATTATAACATTGTAACATACATTATAACATTCTAATATACATTCTAACATCCATTATAACATTCTAACATACATTATAACAATCTAATATACATTCTAACATCCATTATAACATTCTAACATACATTATAACATTCTAATATACATTCTAACATCAATTATAACATTCTAACATCCATTATAACATTCTAACATACATTACAACATTCTAACATACATTCTAACATCCATTATAACATTTTAACATACATTATAACATTCTAATATACATTCTAACGTCCATTATAACATTCTAACATCCATTATAACATTGTAACATACATTATAACATTCTAATATACATTCTAACATCCATTATAACATTCTAACATACATTATAACAATCTAATATACATTCTAACATCCATTATAACATTCTAACATACATTATAACATTCTAATATATATTATAACATCCATTATAATGTACTATCATCCATTATAACATTCTAACATCCATTATAATATTCTAATATACATTCTAACATCCATTATAACATTCTAAAATACACTAAAACATTCTAATATACATTCTAACATGCATTCTAACATACATTATAACATTCTAATATTCATTATAACATCCATTATAACATTCTAACATCCATTATAACATTCTAACATACATTACAACATTCTAATATACATTCTAACATCCATTATAACATTCTAACATCCATTATAACATTGTAACATACATTATAACATTCTAATATACATTCTAACATCCATTATAACATTCTAACATACATTATAACAATCTAATATACATTCTAACATCCATTATAACATTCTAACATACATTATAACATTCTAATATACATTCTAACATCAATTATAACATTCTAACATCCATTATAACATTCTAACATACATTCTGACATTCTAATATACATTCTAACATTCTTTTTAACATTCTGATATACATTCTAAAATCAATTATAACATTCTAACATCCGTTTTAACATTCAAATATACATTATAACATCCATTATAATAATCTAACATCCATTATAATATTCTAACATCCATTATAACATTCTAATATACATTCTAACATCCATTATAACATTCTAACATACATTATAATATTATAATATACATTCTAACATGCATTCTAACATACATTATAACATTCTAATATACATTATAACATCCATTATAACATTCTAACATCCATTCTAACATTCTAATATTCATTATAACATCCATTATAACATTCTATCATCCATTGTAACATTCTAACATACATTATAACATTCTAATATACATTCTAACATCCATTATAACATTCTAACATACATTATAACATTGTAACATACATTATAACATTCTAATATACATTCTAACATCCATTATAACATTCGAACATACATTATTACAATCTAAAATACATTATAACATTCTAGTATACATTATAACATCCATTATAACATTCTAACATACATTATAACATTGTAACATACATTATAACATTCTAATATACATTCTAACATCTATTATAACATTCTAACATACATTATAACAATCTAAAATACATTTTAACATCCAAAATAACATTCTAACATACATTATAACTTTCTAATATACATTCTAACATCCATTATAACATTCTAACATCCATAATAACATTCTAACATACATTCTAACATTATAATATACATTCTAACATCCATTATAACATTCTAACATCCTTTATAACATTCTAACATACATTATAACATTCTAATATACATTCTAACATCCAATATAACATTCTAACATACCTTATAACAATCTAATATACATTCTAACATCCAGTATAACATTCTAATATCCATTCTAACATTCTAACATACATTATAACATTCTAATATACATTCTAACATCAATTATAACATTCTAACATACATTATAACAATCTAATATACATTCTAACATCCATTATAACATTCTAACATACATTATAACATCCTAACATACATTATAACATTCTAATATACATTTTAACATCCATTATAACATTCTAACATACATTATAACAATCTAATATACATTATAACATCCATTATAACATTCTAACATACATTATAACATTCTAATATACATTCTAACATCAATTATAACATTCTAACATCCATAATAACATTTTAACATACATTCTAACATTCTAATATACATTCTAACATCCATTATAACATTCTAACATACATTCTAACATTCTAATATACATTCTAACATCCATTATAACATTCTAACATACTTTTTAACATTCTAATATACATTATAACATCCATTATAATATTCTAACATCCATTATAACATTCTAATATACATTCTAACATCCATTATAACATTCTAACATACACTATAATATTCTAATATACATTCTAACATGCATTCTAACATACATTATAACATTCTAATATACATTATAACATCCATTATAACATTCTAACATCCATTCTAACATTCTAATATTCATTATAACATCCATTATAACATTCTAACATACATTATAACATTCTAATATACATTCTAATATCCATTAAAACATTCTATCATACATTATAACATTCTAATATACATTCTAACATCCATTATAACATTCTAACATACATTATAACAATCTAATATACATTCTAACATCCATTATAACATTCTACCATACATTATAACATTCTAATATACATTCTAACATACATTATAACATTCTAGTAAACATTTTAACATCCATTATAACATTCTAACATACATTATAGCATTGTAACATACATTATAACATTCTAATATACATTCTCATATCCATTATAACATTCTATCATACATTATAACAATCTAAAATACATTCAAACATCCATTATAACATTCTAACATACATTATAACTTTGTAATATACATTCTAACATCCATTATAACATTCTAACATACATTCTAACATTCTAATATACATTCTAACATCAATTATAACATTACGTCATCCATTTTAACATTCTAATATACATTTTAACATCCATTATAATATTTTAACATCCATTATAACATTCTAACTTCCATTATAACATTCTAACATACATAATAACATTCTAACATACATTATAACATTCTAATATACATTCTAACATCAATTATAACATTCTAACATCCATAATAACATTCTAACATACATTCTAACATTCTAATATACATTCTAACATCCATTATAACATTCTAACATACATTCTAACATTCTAATATACATTCTAACATCCATTATAACATTCTAACATACTTTTTAACATTCTAATATACATTATAACATCCATTATAATATTCTAACATCCATTATAACATTCTAAAATACATTCTAACATCCATTATAACATTCTAACATACACTATAATATTATAATATACATTCTAACATGCATTCTAACATACATTATAACATTCTAATATACATTATAACATCCATTATAACATTCTAACATCCATTCTAACATTCTAATATTCATTCTAACATCCATTATAACATTCTACCATCCATTATAACATTCTAACATACATTACAACATTCTAATATACATTCTAACATCCATTATAACATTCTAACATCCATTATAACATTCTAACATACATTATAACATTCTAATATACATGCTAACATCCATTATAACATTGTAGCATACATTATAACATTCTAACATCCATTATAACATTCTAACATACATTATAACAATCTAGTATACATTCTAACATCCATTATAACATTCTAACATACATTATAACATTATAATATATATTATAACATCCATTATAATGTACTAACATCCATTATAACATTCTAACATCCATTATAATATTCTAATATACATTCTAACATCCATTATAACATTCTAAAATACACTAAAACATTCTAATATACATTCTAACATGCATTCTAACATACATTATAACATTCTAATATTCATTATAACATCCATTATAACATTCTAACATCCATTATAACATTCTAACATACATTAAAACATTCTAATATACATTCTTACATCCATTATAACATTCTAACATCCATTATAACATTCTAACATACATTATAACATTCTAATATACATTCTAACATCCATTAAAACATTCTAACATCCATTATAACATTGTAACATACATTATAACATTCTAATATACATTCTAACATCCATTATAACATTCTAACATACATTATAACAATCTAATATATATTCTAACATCCATTATAACATTCTAACATACATTATAACATCCTAACATACATTATAACATTCTAATATACATTTTAACATCCATTATAACATTCTAACATACATTATAACAATCTAATATACATTCTAACATCCAATATAACATTCTAATATCCATTATAACATTCTAACATACATTATAACATTCTAATATACATTCTAATATCCATTATAACATTCTAACATACATTATAACAATCTAATATACATTCTAACATCCATTATAACATTCTAACATACATTATAACATCCTAACATACATTATAACATTCTAATATACATTTTAACATCCATTATAACATTCTAACATACATTATAACAATCTAATATACATTCTAACATCAATTATAACATTCTAACATACATTATAACATTCTAATATACATTATAACATCAATTATAACATTCTAACATCCATAATAACATTTTAACATACATTCTAACATTCTAATATACATTCTAACATCCATTATAACATTCTAACTTACATTCTAACATTCTAATATACATTCTAACATCCATTATAACATTCTAACATACTTTTTAACATTCTGATATACATTCTAAAATCAATTATAACATTCTAACATCCATTTTAACATTCTAATATACATTATAACATCCATTATAATAATAATCTAACATCCATTATAATATTCTAACATCCATTATAATATTCTAATATACATTCTAACATCCATTCTAACATTCTAACATACATTATAATATTCTAATATACATTCTAACATGCATTCTAACATACATTATAACATTCTAATATACATTATAACATCCATTATAACATTCTAACATCCATTCTAACATTCTAATATTCATTATAACATCCATTATAACATTCTATCATCCATTGTAACATTCTAACATACATTATAACATTCTAATATACATTCTAACATCCATTATAACATTCTAACATACATTATAACATTGTAACATACATTATAACATTCTAATATACATTCTAACATCCATTATAACATTCGAACATACATTATTACAATCTAAAATACATTATAACATTCTAGTATACATTATAACATCCATTATAACATTCTAACATACATTATAACATTGTAACATACATTATAACTTTGTAATATACATTCTAACATCCATTATAACATTCTAACATACATTCTAACATTCTAATATACATTCTAACATCAATTATAACATTAAGTCATCCATTTTAACATTCTAATATACATTTTAACATCCATTATAATATTTTAACATCCATTATAACATTCTAACTTCCATTATAACATTCTAACATCCATAATAACATTCTAACATACATTATAACATTCTAATATACATTCTAACATCAATTATAACATTCTAACATCCATAATAACATTCTAACATACATTCTAACATTCTAATATACATTCTAACATCCATTATAACATTCTAACATACATTCTAACATTCTAATATACATTCTAACATCCATTATAACATTCTAACATACTTTTTAACATTCTAATATACATTATAACATCCATTATAATATTCTAACATCCATTATAACATTCTAAAATACATTCTAACATCCATTATAACATTCTAACATACACTATAATATTCTAATATACATTCTAACATGCATTCTAACATACATTATAACATTCTAATATACATTATAACATCCATTATAACATTCTAACATCCATTCTAACATTCTAATATTCATTCTAACATCCATTATAACATTCTACCATCCATTATAACATTCTAACATACATTACAACATTCTAATATACATTCTAACATCCATTATAACATTCTAACATCCATTATAACATTCTAACATACATTATAACATTCTAATATACATGCTAACATCCATTATAACATTGTAGCATACATTATAACATTCTAACATCCATTATAACATTCTAACATACATTATAACAATCTAGTATACATTCTAACATCCATTATAACATTCTAACATACATTATAACATTATAATATATATTATAACATCCATTATAATGTACTAACATCCATTATAACATTCTAACATCCATTATAATATTCTAATATACATTCTAACATCCATTATAACATTCTAAAATACACTAAAACATTCTAATATACATTCTAACATGCATTCTAACATACATTATAACATTCTAATATTCATTATAACATCCATTATAACATTCTAACATCCATTATAACATTCTAACATACATTAAAACATTCTAATATACATTCTTACATCCATTATAACATTCTAACATCCATTATAACATTCTAACATACATTATAACATTCTAATATACATTCTAACATCCATTAAAACATTCTAACATCCATTATAACATTGTAACATACATTATAACATTCTAATATACATTCTAACATCCATTATAACATTCTAACATACATTATAACAATCTAATATATATTCTAACATCCATTATAACATTCTAACATACATTATAACATCCTAACATACATTATAACATTCTAATATACATTTTAACATCCATTATAACATTCTAACATACATTATAACAATCTAATATACATTCTAACATCCAATATAACATTCTAATATCCATTATAACATTCTAACATACATTATAACATTCTAATATACATTCTAATATCCATTATAACATTCTAACATATATTATAACAATCTAATATACATTCTAACATCCATTATAACATTCTAACATACATTATAACATCCTAACATACATTATAACATTCTAATATACATTTTAACATCCATTATAACATTCTAACATACATTATAACAATCTAATATACATTCTAACATCAATTATAACATTCTAACATACATTATAACATTCTAATATACATTATAACATCAATTATAACATTCTAACATCCATAATAACATTTTAACATACATTCTAACATTCTAATATACATTCTAACATCCATTATAACATTCTAACTTACATTCTAACATTCTAATATACATTCTAACATCCATTATAACATTCTAACATACTTTTTAACATTCTGATATACATTCTAAAATCAATTATAACATTCTAACATCCATTTTAACATTCTAATATACATTATAACATCCATTATAATAATAATCTAACATCCATTATAATATTCTAACATCCATTATAATATTCTAATATACATTCTAACATCCATTCTAACATTCTAACATACATTATAATATTCTAATATACATTCTAACATGCATTCTAACATACATTATAACATTCTAATATACATTATAACATCCATTATAACATTCTAACATCCATTCTAACATTCTAATATTCATTATAACATCCATTATAACATTCTATCATCCATTGTAACATTCTAACATACATTATAACATTCTAATATACATTCTAACATCCATTATAACATTCTAACATACATTATAACATTGTAACATACATTATAACATTCTAATATACATTCTAACATCCATTATAACATTCGAACATACATTATTACAATCTAAAATACATTATAACATTCTAGTATACATTATAACATCCATTATAACATTCTAACATACATTATAACATTGTAACATACATTATAACATTCTAATATACATTCTAACATCTATTATAACATTCCAACATACATTATAACAATCTAAAATACATTTTAACATCCAAAATAACATTCTAACATACATTATAACTTTCTAATATACATTCTAACATCCATTATAACATTCTAACATCCATAATAACATTCTAACATACATTCTAACATTATAATATACATTCTAACATCCATTATAACATTCTAACATCCTTTATAATATTCTAACATACATTATAACATTCTAATATACATTCTAACATCCAATATAACATTCTAACATACCTTATAACAATCTAATATACATTCTAACATCCAATATAACATTCTAATATCCATTCTAACATTCTAACATACATTATAACATTCTAATATACATTCTAACATCCATTATAACATTCTAACATACATTATAACAATCTAATATACATTCTAACATCCATTATAACATTCTAACATACATTATAACATCCTAACATACATTATAACATTCTAATATACATTTAAACATCCATTATAACATTCTAACATACATTATAACAATCTAATATACATTCTAACATCAATTAAAACATTCTAACATACATTATAACATTCTAATATACATTATAACATCAATTATAACATTCTAACATCCATAATAACATTCTAACATACATTCTAACATTCTAATATACATTCTAACATCCATTATAACATTCTAACATACATTCTAACATTCTAATATACATTCTAACATCCATTATAACATTCTAACATACTTTTTAACATTCTGATATACATTCTAAAATCAATTATAACATTCTAACATCCATTTTAACATTCTAATATACATTATAACATCCATTATAATAATCTAACATCCATTATAATATTCTAACATCCATTATAATATTCTAATATACATTCTAACATCCATTATAACATTCTAACATACATTATAATATTCTAATATACATTCTAACATGCATTCTAACATACATTATAACATTCTAATATACATTCTAACATTCTAATATTCATTATAACATCCATTATAACATTCTATCATCCATTGTAACATTCTAACATACATTATAACATTCTAATATACATTCTAACATCCATTATAACATTCTAACATACATTATAACATTGTAACATACATTATAACATTCTAATATACATTCTAACATCCATTATAACATTCTAACATACATTATAACATTCTAATATACATTCTAACATCCAATATAACATTATAACATACATTATAACAATCTAATATACATTCTAACATCCAATATAACATTCTAATATACATTATAACATTCTAATATACATTCTAACATCAATTATAACATTCTAACATCCATAATAACATTCTAACATACATTATAACATTCTAATATACATTCTAACATCCATTATAACATTCTAACATACACTATAATTTTCTAATATACATTCTAACATGCATTCTAACATACATTATAACATTCTAATATACATTATAACATCCATTATAACATTCTAACATCCATTCTAACATTCAAATATTCATTATAACATCAATTTTAACATTCTAACACCCATTATAACATTCTAACATACATTACAACATTCTAATATACATTCTAACATCCATTATAACATTTTAACATCCATTATAACATTCTAACATACATTATAACATTCTAATATACATTCTAACGTCCATTATAACATTCTAACATCCATTATAACATTGTAACATACATTATAACATTCTAATATACATTCTAACATCCATTATAACATTCTAACATACATTATAACAATCTAATATACATTCTAACATCCATTATAACATTCTAACATACATTATAACATTCTAATATATATTATAACATCCATTATAATGTACTATCATCCATTATAACATTCTAACATCCATTATAATATTCTAATATACATTCTAACATCCATTATAACATTCTAAAATACACTAAAACATTCTAATATACATTCTAACATGCATTCTAACATACATTATAACATTCTAATATTCATTATAACATCCATTATAACATTCTAACATCCATTATAACATTCTAACATACATTACAACATTCTAATATACATTCTAACATCCATTATAACATTCTAACATCCATTATAACATTGTAACATACATTATAACATTCTAATATACATTCTAACATCCATTATAACATTCTAACATACATTATAACAATCTAATATACATTCTAACATCCATTATAACATTCTAACATACATTATAACATTCTAATATACATTCTAACATCAATTCTAACATTCTAACATCCATTATAACATTCTAACATACATTCTGACATTCTAATATACATTCTAACATTCTTTTTAACATTCTGATATACATTCTAAAATCAATTATAACATTCTAACATCCGTTTTAACATTCTAATATAATTCTAATATACATTATAAATCCATTATAATAATCTAACATCCATTATAATATTCTAACATCCATTATAACATTCTAATATACATTCTAACATGCATTCTAACATACATTATAACATTCTAATATACATTATAACATCCATTATAACATTCTAACATCCATTCTAACATTCTTATATTCATTATAACATCCATTATAACATTCTATCATCCATTGTAACATTCTAACATACATTAGAACATTCTAATATACATTCTAACATCCATTATAACATTCTAACATACATTATAACATTGTAACATACATTATAACATTCTAATATACATTCTAACATCCATTATAACATTCGAACATACATTATTACAATCTAAAATACATTATAACATTCTAGTATACATTATAACATCCATTATAACATTCTAACATACATTATAACATTGTAACATACATTATAACATTCTAATATACATTCTAACATCTATTATAACATTCTAACATACATTATAACAATCTAAAATACATTTTAACATCCAAAATAACATTCTAACATACATTATAACTTTCTAATATACATTCTAACATCCATTATAACATTCTAAATCCATAATAACATTCTAACATACATTCTAACATTATAATATACATTCTAACATCCATTATAACATTCTAACATCCTTTATAACATTCTAACATACATTATAACATTCTAATATACATTCTAACATCCAATATAACATTCTAACATACATTATAACAATCTAATATACATTCTAACATCCAATATAACATTCTAATATACATTATAACATTCTAATATACATTCTAACATCAATTATAACATTCTAACATCCATAATAACATTCTAACATACATTCTAACATTCTAATATACATTCTAAAATCCATTATAACATTCTAACATACATTCTAACATTCTAATATACATTCTAACATCCATTATAACATTCTAACATACTTTTTAACATTCTAATATACATTATAACATCCATTATAACATTCTAACATCCATTCTAACATTCTAATATTCATTCTAACATCCATTATAACATTCTACCATCCATTATAACATTCTAACATACATTACTACATTCTAATATACATTCTAACATCCATTATAACATTCTAACATACATTATAACATTCTAATATACATTCTAACATCCATTATAACATTGTAACATACATTATAACATTCTAATAACATTCTAACATCCATTATAACATTCTAACATACATTATAACAATCTAATATACATTCTAACATCCATTATAACATTCTAACATACATTATAACATTCTAATATATATTATAACATCCATTATAATGTACTAACATCCATTATAACATTCTAACATCCATTATAATATTCTAAAATACTTTCTAACATCCATTACAACATTCTAAAATACACTAAAACATTCTAATATACATTCTATCATGCATTCTAACATACATTATAACATTCTAATATTCATTATAACATCCATTATAACATTCTAACATCCATTATAACATTCTAATATACATTAAAACATTCTAATATACATTCTAACATCCATTATAACATTCTAACATCCATTATAACATTCTAACATACATTATAACATTCTAATATACATTCTAACATCCATTAAAACATTCTAACATCCATTATAACATTGTAACATACATTATAACATTCTGATATACATTCTAACATCCATTATAACATTCTAACATACATTATAACAATCTAATATACATTCTAACATCCATTATAACATTCTAACATACATTATAACATTCTAATATACATTCTCACATCCATTATAACATTCTAACATACATTATAACATTCTAATATACATTCTAACATCCATTATAACATTCTAACATACATTATAACAATCTAATATACATTCTAACATCCATTATAACATTCTAACATCCATTATAACATTCTATCATCCATTGTAACATTCTAACATACATTATAACATTCTAATAAACATTCTAACATCCATTATAACATTCTAACATACATTATAACATTCTAATATACATTCTAACATCCATTATAACATTCGAACATACATTATTACAATCTAAAATACATTATAACATTCTAGTATACATTATAACATCCATTATAACATTCTAACATAGATTATAACATTGTAACATACATTATAACATTCTAATATACATTCTAACATCTATTATAACATTCTAACATACATTATAATATTCTAATATACATTCTAACATGCATTCTAACATACATTATAACATTCTAATATACATTATAACATCCATTATAACATTCTAACATCCATTCTAACATTCTAATATTCATTATAACATCCATTATAACATTCTATCATCCATTGTAACATTCTAACATACATTATAACATTCTAATATACATTCTAACATCCATTATAACATTCTAACATACATTATAGGATTGTAACATACATTATAACATTCTAATATACATTCTAACATCCATTATAACATTCGAACATAAATTATTACAATCTAAAATACATTATAACATTCTAGTATACATTATAACATCCATTATAACATTCTTTCATACATTATAACATTGTAACATACATTATAACATTCTAATATACATTCTAACATCTATTATAACATTCTAACATACATTATAACAATCTAAAATACATTTTAACATCCAAAAAAACATTCTAACATACATTATAACTTTCTAATATACATTCTAACATCCATTATAACATTCTAACATCCATAATAACATTCTAACATACATTCTAACATTATAATATACATTCTAACATCCATTATAACATTCTAACATCCTTTATAACATTCTAACATACATTATAACATTCTAATATACATTCTAACATCCAATATAACATTCTAACATACATTATAACAATCTAATATACATTCTAACATCCAATATAACATTCTAATATCCATTATAACATTCTAACATACATTATAACATTCTAATATACATTCTAACATCCATTATAACAATCTAACATACATTATAACAAACTAATATACATTCTAACATCCATTATAACATTCTAACATACATTATAACATCCTAACATACATTATAACATTCTAATATACATTTTAACATCCATTATAACATTCTAACATACATTATAACAATCTAATATACATTCTAACATCAATTATAACATTCTAACATACATTATAACATTCTAATATACATTCTAACATCAATTATAACATTCTAACATCCATAATAACATTCTAACATACATTCTAACATTCTAATATACATTCTAACATCCATTATAACATTCTAACATACATTCTAACATTCTAATATACATTCTAACATCCATTATAACATTCTAACATACTTTTTAACATTCTGATATACATTCTAAAATCAATTATAACATTCTAACATCCATTTTAACATTCTAATATACATTATAACATCCATTATAATAATCTAACATCCATTATAATATTCTAACATCCATTATAATATTCTAATATACATTCTAACATCCATTCTAACATTCTAACATACATTATAATATTCTAATATACATTCTAACATGCATTCTAACATACATTATAACATTCTAATATACATTATAACATCCATTATAACATTCTAACATCCATTCTAACATTCTAATATTCATTATAACATCCATTATAACATTCTATCATCCATTGTAACATTCTAACATACATTATAACATTCTAATATACATTCTAACATCCATTATAACATTCTAACATACATTATAACATTGTAACATACATTATAACATTCTAATATACATTCTAACATCCATTATAACATTCGAACATACATTATTACAATCTAAAATACATTATAACATTCTAGTATACATTATAACATCCATTATAACATTCTAACATAGATTATAACATTGTAACATACATTATAACATTCTAATATACATTCTAACATCTATTATAACATTCTAACATACATTATAACAATCTAAAATACATTTTAACATCCAAAATAACATTCTAACATCCATAATAACATTCTAACATACATTCTAACATTATAATATACATTCTAACATCCATTATAACATTCTAACATCCTTTATAACATTCTAACATACATTATAACATTCTAATATACATTCTAACATCCAATATAACATTCTAACATACCTTATAACAATTTAATATACATTCTAACATCCAATATAACATTCTAATATCCATTATAACATTCTAACATACATTATAACATTCTAATATACATTCTAACATCCATTATAACATTCTAACATACATTATAACAATCTAATATACATTCTAACATCCATTATAACATTCTAACATACATTATAACATCCTAACATACATTATAACATTCTAATATACATTTTAACATCTATTATAAAATTCTAACATACATTATAACAATCTAATATACATTCTAACATCAATTATAACATTCTAACATACATTATAACATTCTAATATACATTCTAACATCAATTTTAACATTCTAACATCCATAATAACATTCTAACATACATTCTAACATTCTAATATACATTCTAACATCCATTATAACATTCTAACATACATTCTAACATACTAATATACATTCTAACATCCATTATAACATTCTAACTTACTTTTTAACATTCTGATATACATTCTAAATTCAATTATAACATTCTAACATCCATTTTAACATTCTAATATACATTATAACATCCATTATAATAATCTAACATCCATTATAATATTCTAACATCCATTATAATATTCTAATATACATTCTAACATCCATTATAACATTCTAACATACATTATAATATTCTAATATACTTTCTAACGTGCATTCTAACATACATTATAACATTCTAATATACATTATAACATCCATTATAACATTCTAACATCCATTCTAACATTCTAATATTCATTATAACATCCATTATAACATTCTATCATCCATTGTAACATTCTAACATACATTATAACATTCTAATATACATTCTAACATCCATTATAACATTCTAACATACATTATAACATTGTAACATACATTATAACATTCTAATATACATTCTAACATCTATTATAACATTCTAACATACATTATAACAATCTAAAATACATTTTAACATCCAAAATAACATTCTAACATACATTATAACTTTCTAATATACATTCTAACATCCATTATAACATTCTAACATCCATAATAACATTATAACATACATTCTAACATTATAATATACATTCTAACATCCATTATAACATTCTAACATCCTTTATAACATTCTAACATACATTATAGCATTCTAATATAAATTCTAACATCCAATATAACATTCTAACATACATTTTAACAATCTAATATACATTCTAACATCCAATATAACATTCTAATATACATTATAACATTCTAATATACATTCTAACATCAATTATAACATTCTAACATCCATAATAACATTCTAACATACATTCTAACATTCTAATATACATTCTAACATCCATTATAACATTCTAACATACATTCTAACATTCTAATATACATTCTAACATCCATTATAACATTCTAACATACTTTGTAACATTCTAATATACATTATAACATCCATTATAATATTCTAACATCCATTATAACATTCTAATATACATTCTAACATCCATTATAACATTCTAACATACACTATAATATTCTAATATACATTCTAACATGCATTCTAACATACATTATCACATTCTAATATACATTATAACATCCATTATAACATTCTAACATCCATTCTAACATTCTAATATTCATTATAACATCCATTCTAACATTCTAACATCCATTATAACATTCTAACATACATTACAACATTCTAATATACATTGTAACATCCATTATAACATTCTAACATCCATTATAACATTCTAACATACATTATAACATTCTAATATACATTCTAACGTCCATTATAACATTCTAACATCCATTATAACATTGTAACATACATTATAACATTCTAATATACATTCTAACATCCATTATAACATTCTAACATACATTATAACAATCTAATATACATTCTAACATCCATTATAACATTCTAACATACATTATAACATTCTAATATATATTATAACATCCATTATAATGTACTATCATCCATTATAACATTCTAACATCCATTATAATATTCTAATATACATTCTAACATCCATTATAACATTCTAAAATACACTAAAACATTCTAATATACATTCTAACAAGCATTCTAACATACATTATAACATTCTAATTTTCATTATAACATCCATTATAACATTCTAACATCCATTATAACATTCTAACATACATTACAACATTCTAATATACATTCTAACATCCATTATAACATTCTAACATCCATTATAACATTGTAACATACATTATAACATTCTAATATACATTCTAACATCCATTATAACATTGTAACATACATTATAACATTCTAATATACATTCTAACATCCATTATAACATTCTAACATACATTATAACAATCTAATATACATTCTAACATCCATTCTAACATTCTAACATACATTATAACAATCTAATATACATTCTAACATCCATTCTAACATTCTAACATACATTATAACATTCTAATATACATTCTAACATCAATTATAACATTCTAACATCCATAATAACATTCTAACATACATTCTAACTTTCTAATATACATTCTAACATCCATTATAACATTCTAACATACATTATAACATTCTAATATACATTCTAACATCAATTTTAACATTCTAACATCCATAATAACATTCTAACATACATTCTAACATTCTAATATACATTCTAACATCCATTATAACACTCTAACATACATTCTAACATACTAATATACATTCTAACATCCATTATAACATTCTAACTTACTTTTTAACATTCTGATATACATTCTAAATTCAATTATAACATTCTAACATCCATTTTAACATTCTAATATACATTATAACATCCATTATAATAATCTAACATCCATTATAATATTCTAACATCCATTATAATATTCTAATATACATTCTAACATCCATTATAACATTCTAACATACATTATAATATTCTAATATACTTTCTAACGTGCATTCTAACATACATTATAACATTCTAATATACATTATAACATCCATTATAACATTCTAACATCCATTCTAACATTCTAATATTCATTATAACATCCATTATAACATTCTATCATCCATTGTAACATTCTAACATACATTATAACATTCTAATATACATTCTAACATCCATTATAACATTCTAACATACATTATAACATTGTAACATACATTATAACATTCTAATATACATTCTAACATCTATTATAACATTCTAACATACATTATAACAATCTAAAATACATTTTAACATCCAAAATAACATTCTAACATACATTATAACTTTCTAATATACATTCTAACATCCATTATAACATTCTAACATCCATAATAACATTATAACATACATTCTAACATTATAATATACATTCTAACATCCATTATAACATTCTAACATCCTTTATAACATTCTAACATACATTATAGCATTCTAATATAAATTCTAACATCCAATATAACATTCTAACATACATTATAACAATCTAATATACATTCTAACATCCAATATAACATTCTAATATACATTATAACATTCTAATATACATTCTAACATCAATTATAACATTCTAACATCCATAATAACATTCTAACATACATTCTAACATTCTAATATACATTCTAACATCCATTATAACATTCTAACATACATTCTAACATTCTAATATACATTCTAACATCCATTATAACATTCTAACATACTTTTTAACATTCTAATATACATTATAACATCCATTATAATATTCTAACATCCATTATAACATTCTAATATACATTCTAACATCCATTATAACATTCTAACATACACTATAATATTCTAATATACATTCTAACATGCATTCTAACATACATTATCACATTCTAATATACATTATAACATCCATTATAACATTCTAACATCCATTCTAACATTCTAATATTCATTATAACATCCATTCTAACATTCTAACATCCATTATAACATTCTAACATACATTACAACATTCTAATATACATTGTAACATCCATTATAACATTCTAACATCCATTATAACATTCTAACATACATTATAACATTCTAATATACATTCTAACGTCCATTATAACATTCTAACATCCATTATAACATTGTAACATACATTATAACATTCTAATATACATTCTAACATCCATTATAACATTCTAACATACATTATAACAATCTAATATACATTCTAACATCCATTATAACATTCTAACATACATTATAACATTCTAATATATATTATAACATCCATTATAATGTACTATCATCCATTATAACATTCTAACATCCATTATAATATTATAATATACATTCTAACATCCATTATAACATTCTAAAATACACTAAAACATTCTAATATACATTCTAACAAGCATTCTAACATACATTATAACATTCTAATTTTCATTATAACATCCATTATAACATTCTAACATCCATTATAACATTCTAACATACATTACAACATTCTAATATACATTCTAACATCCATTATAACATTCTAACATCCATTATAACATTGTAACATACATTATAACATTCTAATATACATTCTAACATCCATTATAACATTGTAACATACATTATAACATTCTAATATACATTCTAACATCCATTATAACATTCAAACATACATTATAACAATCTAATATACATTCTAACATCCATTCTAACATTCTAACATACATTATAACAATCTAATATACATTCTAACATCCATTCTAACATTCTAACATACATTATAACATTCTAATATACATTCTAACATCAATTATAACATTCTAACATCCATAATAACATTCTAACATACATTCTAACTTTCTAATATACATTCTAACATCCATTATAACATTCTAACATACATTCTGACATTCTAATATACATTCTAACATCCATTATAACATTCTAACATACTTTTTAACATTCTGATATACATTCTAAAATCAATTATAACATTCTAACATACATTATAACATTCTAATATACATTATAACATCCATTATAACATTCTAACATTCATTCTAACATTCTAATATTCATTATAACATCCATTATAACATTATATCATCCACTGTAACATTCTAACATACATTATAACATTCTAATATACATTCTAACATCCATTATAACATTCTAACATACATTATAACATTGTAACATACATTATAACATTCTAATATACATTCTAACATCCATTATAACATTCAAACATACATTATTACAATCTAAAATACATTATAACATTCTAGTATACATTATAACATCCATTATAACATTCTAACATACATTATAACATTGTAACATACATTCTAACATTCTAATATACATTCTAACATCTATTATAACATTCTAACATACATTTTAACAATCTAAAATACATTTTAACATCCAAAATAACATTCTAACATACATTATAACTTTCTAATATACATTTTAACAACCATTATAACATTCTAACATCCATAATAACATTCTAACGTACATTCTAACATTATAATATACATTCTAACATCCATTATAACATTCTAACATCCTTTAAAACATTCTAATGTACATTATAACATTCTAATATACATTCTTACATCCAATATAACATTCTAACATACCTTATAACAATCTAATATACATTCTAACATCCAATATAACATTCTAATTTCCATTATAACATTCTAACATACATTATAACATTCTAATATACATTCTACCATCCATTATAACATTCTAACATACATTATAACAATCTAATATACATTCTAACATCCATTATAACATTCTAACATACATTATAACATCCTAACATACATTATAACATTCTAATATACATTTTAACATCCATTATAACATTCTAACATACATTATAACAATCTAATATACATTCTAACATCAATTATAACATTCTAACATACATTATAACATTCTAATATACATTCTAACATCAATTATAACATTCTAACATCCATAATAACATTCTAACATACATTCTAACATTCTAATATACATTCTAACATCCATTATAACATTCTAACATACATTCTAACATTCTAATATACATTCTAACATCCATTATAACATTCTAACATACTTTTTAACATTCTGATATACATTCTAAAATCAATTATAACATTCTAACATCATTTTAACATTCTAATATACATTATAACATCCATTATAATAATCTAACATCCATTATAATATTCTAACATCCATTATAATATTCTAATATACATTCTAACATCCATTATAACATTTTAACATACATTATAATATTCTAATATACATTCTAACATGCATTCTAACATACATTATAACATTCTAATATACATTATAACATCCTTTATAACATTCTAACATCCATTATAACATTCTAATATTCATTATAACATCCATTATAACATTCTATCATCCATTGTAACATTCTAACATACATTATAACATTCTAATATACATTCTAACATCCATTATAACATTCTAACATACATTATAACATTGTAACATACATTATAACATTCTAATATACTTTATAACATCCATTATAACATTCGAACATACATTATTACAATCTAAAATACATTATAACATTCTAGTATACATTATAACAACCATTATAACATTCTAACATACATTATAACATTGTAACATACATTATAACATTCTAATATACATTATAACATCTATTATAACATTCTAACATACATTATAACAATCTAAAATACATTTTAACATCCAAAATAACAATCTAACATACATTATAACTTTCAAATATACATTCTAACATCCATTATAACATTCTAACATCCATAATAACATTCTAACATACATTCTAACATTATAATATACATTCTAACATCCATTATAACATTCTAACATCCTTTATAACATTCTAACATACATTATAACATTCTAATATACATTCTAACATCCAATATAACATTCTAACATACAATATAACAATCTAATATACATTCTAACATCCAATATAACATTCTAATATACATTATAACATTCTAATATACATTCTAACATCAATTATAACATTCTAACATCCATAATAACATTGTAACATACATTCTAACATTCTAATATACATTCTAACATCCATTATAACATTCTAACATACATTCTAACATTCTAATATACATTCTAACATCCATTATAACATTCTAACATACTTTTTAACATTCTAATATACATTATAACATCCATTATAATATTCTAACATCCATTATAACATTCTAATATACATTCTAACATCCATTATAACATTCTAACATACACTATAATATTCTAATATACATTCTAACATGCATTCTAACATACATTATAACATTCTAATATACATTATAACATCCATTATAACATTGTAACATCCATTCTAACATTCTAATATTCATTATAACATCCATTATAACATTCTAACATACATTATAACATTCTAATATACATTCTAATATCCATTAAAACATTCTATCATACATTATAACATTCTAATATACATTCTAACATCCATTATAACATTCTAACGTACATTATAACAATCTAATATACATTCTAACATCCATTATAACATTCTACCATACATTATAACATTCTAATATACATTCTAACATACATTATAACATTCTAGTATACATTTTAACATCCATTATAACATTCTAACATACATTATAGCATTGTAACATACATTATAATATTCTAATATACATTCTAATATCCATTATAACATTCTATCATACATTATAACAATCTAAAATACATTCAAACATCCATTATAACATTCTAACATACATTATAACTTTGTAATATACATTCTAACATCCATTATAACATTCTAACATACATTCTAACATTCTAATATACATTCTAACATCAATTATAACATTCAATCATCCATTTTAACATTCTAATATACATTATAATTTCCATTATAATATTTTAACATCCAATATAACATTCTAACTTCCATTATAACATTCTAACATCCATAATAACATTCTAACATACATTATAACATTCTAATATACATTCTAACATCAATTATAACATTCTAACATCCATAATAACATTCTAACATACATTCTAACATTCTAAAATACATTCTAACATCCATTATAACATTCTAACATACATTCTAACATTCTAATATACATTCTAACATCCATTATAACATTCTAACATACTTTTTAACATTCTAATATACATTATAACATCCATTATAATATTCTAACATCCATTATAACATTCTAATATACATTCTAACATCCATTATAACATTCTAACATACACTATAATATTCTAATATACATTCTAACATGCATTCTAACATACATTATAACATTCTAATATACATTATAACATCCATTATAACATTCTAACATCCATTCTAACATTCTAATATTCATTCTAACATCCATTCTAACATTCTACCATCCATTATAACATTCTAACATACATTACAACATTCTAATATACATTCTAACATCCATTATAACATTCTAACATCCATTATAACATTCTAACATACATTATAACATTCTAATATACATTCTAACATCCATTATAACATTGTAACATACATTATAACATTCTAATAACATTCTAACATCCATTCTAACATTCTAACATACATTATAACAATCTAATATACATTCTAACATCTATTATAACATTCTAACATACATTATAACATTCTAATATATATTATAACATCCATTATAATGTACTAACATCCATTATAACATTCTAACATCCATTATAATATTCTAATATACTTTCTAACATCCATTATAACATTCTAAAATACACTAAAACATTCTAATATACATTCTATCATGCATTCTAACATACATTATAACATTCTAATATTCATTATAACATCCATTATAACATTCTAACATCCATTATAACATTCTAATATACATTAAAACATTCTAATATACATTCTAACATCCATTATAACATTCTAACATCCATTATAACATTCTAACATACATTATAACATTCTAATATACATTCTAACATCCATTAAAACATTCTAACATCCATTATAACATTGTAACATACATTATAACATTCTAATATACATTCTAACATCCATTATAACATTCTAACATACATTATAACAATCTAATATACATTCTAACATCCATTATAACATTCTAACATACATTATAACATCCTAACATACATTATAACATTCTAATATACATTTTAACATCCATTATAACATTCTAACATACATTATAACAATCTAATATACATTCTAACATCAATTATAACATTCTAACATACATTATAACATTCTAATATACATTCTAACATCAAATATAACATTCTAACATCCATAATAACATTCTAACATCCATTCTAACATTCTAATATACATTCTAACATCCATTATAACATTCTAACATACACTCTAACATTCTAATATACATTCTAACATCCATTATAACATTCTTACATACTTTTTAACATTCTGATATACATTCTAAAATCAATTATAACATTCTAACATCCATTATAACATTCTAATATACATTCTAACATCCATTATAACATTCTAACATACACTATAATTTTCTAATATACATTCTAACATGCATTCTAACATACATTATAACATTCTAATATACATTATAACATCCATTATAACATTCTAACATCCATTATAACATTCTAATATTCATTATAACATCCATTATAACATTCTAACATCCATTATAACATTCTAACATACATTACAACATTCTAATATACATTCTAAAATCCATTATAACATTTTAACATCCATTATAACATTCTAACATACATTATAGCATTCTAATATACATTCTAACGTCCATTATAACATTCTAACATCCATTATAACATTGTAACATACATTATAACATTCTAATATACATTCTAACATCCATTATAACATTCTAACATACATTATAACAATCTAATATACATTCTAACATCCATTATAACATTCTAACATACATTATAACATTCTAATATATATTATAACATCCATTATAATGTACTATCATCCATTATAACATTCTAACATCCATTATAATATTCTAATTTACATTCTAACATCCATTATAACATTCTAAAATACACTAAAACATTCTAAAATACATTCTAACATGCATTCTAACATACATTATAACATTCTAATATTCATTATAACATCCATTATAACATTCTAACATCCATTATAACATTCTAACATACATTACAACATTCTAATATACATTCTAACATCCATTATAACATACTAACATCCATTATAACATTGTAACATACATTATAACATTCTAATATACATTCTAACATCCATTATAACATTCTAACATCCATTATAACATTGTAACATATATTATAACATTCTAATAAACATTCTAACATCCATTATAACATTCTAACATACATTATAACAATCTAATATACATTCAAACATCCATTATAACATTCTAACATACATTATAACATTCTAATATACTATCTAACATCAATTATAACATTCTAACATCCATAATAACATTCTAACATACATTCTATCATTCTAATATACATTCTAACATCCATTATAACATTCAAACATACATTCTGACATTCTAATATACATTCTAACATCCATTATAACATTCTAACATACTTTTTAACATTCTGATATACATTCTAAAATCAATTATAACATTCTAACATCCGTTTTAACATTCTAATATACATTATAACATCCATTATAATAAATTAACATCCATTATAATATTCTAACATCCATTATAACATTCTAATATACATTCTAGCATCCATTATAACATTCTAACATACATTATAACAATCTAATATACATTCTAACATCCATTATAACATTCTACCATACATTATAACATTCTAATATACAATCTAACATACATTATAACATTTTAGTATTAACATACATTATAGCATTGTAACATACATTATAATATTCTAATATACATTCTAATATCCATTATAACATTCTATCATACATTATAACAATCTAAAATACATTCAAACATCCATTATAACATTCTAACATACATTATAACTTTGTAATATACATTCTAACATCCATTATTACATTCTAACATACATTCTAACATTCTAATATACATTCTAACATCAATTATAACATTCAATCATCCATTTCAACATTCTAATATACATTATAATTTCCATTATAATATTTTAACATCCAATATAACATTCTAACTTCCATTATAACATTCTAACATCCATAATAACATTCTAACATACATTATAACATTCTAATATACATTCT
Source organism: Taudactylus pleione (assembly GCA_031769625.1). Taxonomy (NCBI): domain Eukaryota; kingdom Metazoa; phylum Chordata; class Amphibia; order Anura; family Myobatrachidae; genus Taudactylus; species Taudactylus pleione. Next base: position 83,034 of record JAUIMM010002887.1, read on the forward strand.
AACATCAATTATAACATTCTAACATCCATAATAACATTCTAACATACATTCTAACATTCTAATATACATTCTAACATCCATTATAACATTCTAACATACATTCTAACATTCTAATATACATTCTAACATCCATTATAACATTCTAACATACTTTTTAACATTCTAATATACATTATAACATCCATTATAATATTCTAACATCCATTATAACATTCTAATATACATTCTAACATCCATTATAACATTCTAACATACACTATAATATTCTAATATCATTCTAACATGCATTCTAACATACATAATAACATTCTAATATACATTATAACATCCATTATAACATTCTAACATCCATTCTAACATTCTAATATTCATTCTAACATCCATTATAACATTCTACCATCCATTATAACATTCTAACATACATTACAACATTCTAATATACATTCTAACATCCATTATAACATTCTAACATCCATTATAACATTCTAACATACATTATAACATTCTAATATACATTCTAACATCCATTATAACATTGTAACATACATTATAACATTCTAATAACATTCTAACATCCATTCTAACATTCTAACATACATTATAACAATCTAATATACATTCTAACATCTATTATAACATTCTAACATACATTATAACATTCTAATATATATTATAACATCCATTATAATGTACTATCATCCATTATAACATTCTAACATCCATTATAATATTCTAATATACTTTCTAACATCCATTATAACATTCTAAAATACACTAAAACATTCTAATATACATTCTATGATGCATTCTAACATACATTATAACATTCTAATATTCATTATAACATCCATTATAACATTCTAACATCCATTATAACATTCTAATATACATTAAAACATTCTAATATACATTCTAACATCCATTATAACATTCTAACATCCATTATAACATTCTAACATATATTATAACATTCTAATATACATTCTAACATCCATTAAAACATTCTAACATCCATTATAACATTGTAACATACATTATAACATTCTAATATACATTCTAACATCCATTATAACATTCTAACATACATTATAACAATCTAATATACATTCTAACATCCATTATAACATTCTAACATACATTATAACATCCTAACATACATTATAACATTCTAATATACATTTTAACATCCATTATAACATTCTAACATACATTATAACAATCTAATATACATTCTAACATCAATTATAACATTCTAACATACATTATAACATTCTAATATACATTCTAACATCAAATATAACATTCTAACATCCATAATAACATTCTAACATACATTCTAACATTCTAATATACATTCTAACATCCATTATAACATTCTAACATACACTCTAACATTCTAATATACATTCTAACATCCATTATAACATTCTAACATACACTATAATTTTCTAATATACATTCTAACATGCATTCTAACATACATTATAACATTCTAATATACATTATAACATCCATTATAACATTCTAACATCCATTATAACATTCTAATATTCATTATAACATCCATTATAACATTCTAACATCCATTATAACATTCTAACATACATTACAACATTCTAATATACATTCTAACATCCATTATAACATTTTAACATCCATTATAACATTCTAACATACATTATAACATTCTAATATACATTCTAACGTCCATTATAACATTCTAACATCCATTATAACATTGTAACATACATTATAACATTCTAATATACATTCTAACATCCATTATAACATTCTAACATACATTATAACAATCTAATATACATTCTAACATCCATTATAACATTCTAACATACATTATAACATTCTAATATATATTATAACATCCATTATAATGTACTATCATCCATTATAACATTCTAACATCCATTATAATATTCTAATTTACATTCTAACATCCATTATAACATTCTAAAATACACTAAAACATTCTAATATACATTCTAACATGCATTCTAACATACATTATAACATTCTAATATTCATTATAACATCCATTATAACATTCTAACATCCATTATAACATTCTAACATACATTACAACATTCTAATATACATTCTAACATCCATTATAACATTCTAACATCCATTATAACATTGTAACATACATTATAACATTCTAATATATAACATTGTAACATACATTATAACATTCTACAGCCATAAACATTACATTATAAACCATTCTAATAAACATTCTACCATCCATTATAACATTCTAACATACATTATAACAATCTAATATACATTCAACATCCATTATACTATAACATTCTAACATACATTATAACATTCTAATAAACTATCTGAACATCAATTATAACATTCTAACATCCATAATAACATTCTAACATACATTCTAACATTCTAATATACATTCTAACATCCATTATAACATTCGAACATACATTCTGACATTCTAATATACATTCTAACATCCATTATAACATTCTAACATACTTTTTAACATTCTGATATACATTCTAAAATCAATTATAACATTCTAACACCCATTTTAACATTCTAATATACATTATAACATCCATTATAATAAATTAACATCCATTATAATATTCTAACATCCATTATAAACATTCTAATATACATTCTAGCATCCATTATAACATTCTAACATACATTATAACAATCTAATATACATTCTAACATCCATTATAACATTCTACCATACATTATAACATTCTAATATACAATCTAACATACATTATAACATATTTAGTATTAACATACATTATAGCATGTAACATACATTATAATATTCTAATATACATTCTAATATCCATTATAACATTCTATCATACATATAACAATCTAAAATACATTCAAACATCCATTATAACAATCTAACATACATTATAACTTTGTAATATACATTCTAACATCCATTATTACATCTAACATACATTCTAACATTCTAATATACATTCTAACATCAATTATAACATTCAATCATCCATTTTAACATTCTAATATACATTATAATTTCCATTATAATATTTTAACATCCAATATAACATTCTAACTTCCATTATAACATTCTAACATCCATAATAACATTCTAACATACATTATAACATTCTAATATACATTCTAACATCAATTATAACATTCTAACATCCATAATAACATTCTAACATACATTCTAACATTCTAATATACATTCTAACATCCATTATAACATTCTAACATACATTCTAACATTCTAATATACATTCTAACATCCATTATAACATTCTAACATACTTTTTAACATTCTAATATACATTATAACATCCATTATAATATTCTAACATCCATTATAACATTCTAATATACATTCTAACATCCATTATAACATTCTAACATACACTATAATTATTCTAATATCATTCTAACATGCATTCTAACATACATAATAACATTCTAATATACATTATAACATCCATTATAACATTCTAACATCCATTCTAACATTCTAATATTCATTCTAACATCCATTATAACATTCTACCATCCATTATAACATTCTAACATACATTACAACATTCTAATATACATTCTAACATCCATTATAACATTCTAACATCCATTATAACATTCTAACATACATTATAACATTCTAATATACATTCTAACATCCATTATAACATTGTAACATACATTATAACATTCTAATAACATTCTAACATCCATTCTAACATTCTAACATACATTATAACAATCTAATATACATTCTAACATCTATTATAACATTCTAACATACATTATAACATTCTAATATATATTATAACATCCATTATAATGTACTATCATCCATTATAACATTCTAACATCCATTATAATATTCTAATATACTTTCTAACATCCATTATAACATTCTAAAATACACTAAAACATTCTAATATACATTCTATGATGCATTCTAACATACATTATAACATTCTAATATTCATTATAACATCCATTATAACATTCTAACATCCATTATAACATTCTAATATACATTAAAACATTCTAATATACATTCTAACATCCATTATAACATTCTAACATCCATTATAACATTCTAACATATATTATAACATTCTAATATACATTCTAACATCCATTAAAACATTCTAACATCCATTATAACATTGTAACATACATTATAACATTCTAATATACATTCTAACATCCATTATAACATTCTAATATACATTATAACACTCTAATATACATTCTAACATCCATTATAACATTCTAACATACATTATAACATCCTAACATACATTATAACATTCTAATATACATTTTAACATCCATTATAACATTCTAACATACATTATAACAATCTAATATACATTCTAACATCAATTATAACATTCTAACATACATTATAACATTCTAATATACATTCTAACATCAAATATAACATTCTAACATCCATAATAACATTCTAACATACATTCTAACATTCTAATATACATTCTAACATCCATTATAACATTCTAACATACACTCTAACATTCTAATATACATTCTAACATCCATTATAACATTCTAACATACACTATAATTTTCTAATATACATTCTAACATGCATTCTAACATACATTATAACATTCTAATATACATTATAACATCCATTATAACATTCTAACATCCATTATAACATTCTAATATTCATTATAACATCCATTATAACATTCTAACATCCATTATAACATTCTAACATACATTACAACATTCTAATATACATTCTAACATCCATTATAACATTTTAACATCCATTATAACATTCTAACATACATTATAACATTCTAATATACATTCTAACGTCCATTATAACATTCTAACATCCATTATAACATTGTAACATACATTATAACATTCTAATATACATTCTAACATCCATTATAACATTCTAACATACATTATAACAATCTAATATACATTCTAACATCCATTATAACATTCTAACATACATTATAACATTCTAATATATATTATAACATCCATTATAATGTACTATCATCCATTATAACATTCTAACATCCATTATAATATTCTAATTTACATTCTAACATCCATTATAACATTCTAAAATACACTAAAACATTCTAATATACATTCTAACATGCATTCTAACATACATTATAACATTCTAATATTCATTATAACATCCATTATAACATTCTAACATCCATTATAACATTCTAACATACATTACAACATTCTAATATACATTCTAACATCCATTATAACATTCTAACATCCATTATAACATTGTAACATACATTATAACATTCTAATATACATTCTAACATCCATTATAACATTCTAACATCCATTATAACATTGTAACATATATTATAACATTCTAATAAACATTCTAACATCCATTATAACATTCTAACATACATTATAACAATCTAATATACATTCAAACATCCATTATAACATTCTAACATACATTATAACATTCTAATATACTATCTAACATCAATTATAACATTCTAACATCCATAATAACATTCTAACATACATTCTAACATTCTAATATACATTCTAACATCCATTATAACATTCGAACATACATTCTGACATTCTAATATACATTCTAACATCCATTATAACATTCTAACATACTTTTTAACATTCTGATATACATTCTAAAATCAATTATAACATTCTAACACCCATTTTAACATTCTAATATACATTATAACATCCATTATAATAAATTAACATCCATTATAATATTCTAACATCCATTATAACATTCTAATATACATTCTAGCATCCATTATAACATTCTAACATACATTATAACAATCTAATATACATTCTAACATCCATTATAACATTCTACCATACATTATAACATTCTAATATACAATCTAACATACATTATAACATTTTAGTATTAACATACATTATAGCATTGTAACATACATTATAATATTCTAATATACATTCTAATATCCATTATAACATTCTATCATACATTATAACAATCTAAAATACATTCAAACATCCATTATAACATTCTAACATACATTATAACTTTGTAATATACATTCTAACATCCATTATTACATTCTAACATACATTCTAACATTCTAATATACATTCTAACATCAATTATAACATTCAATCATCCATTTTAACATTCTAATATACATTATAATTTCCATTATAATATTTTAACATCCAATATAACATTCTAACTTCCATTATAACATTCTAACATCCATAATAACATTCTAACATACATTATAACATTCTAATATACATTCTAACATCAATTATAACATTCTAACATCCATAATAACATTCTAACATACATTCTAACATTCTAATATACATTCTAACATCCATTATAACATTCTAACATACATTCTAACATTCTAATATACATTCTAACATCCATTATAACATTCTAACATACTTTTTAACATTCTAATATACATTATAACATCCATTATAATATTCTAACATCCATTATAACATTCTAATATACATTCTAACATCCATTATAACATTCTAACATACACTATAATATTCTAATATCATTCTAACATGCATTCTAACATACATAATAACATTCTAATATACATTATAACATCCATTATAACATTCTAACATCCATTCTAACATTCTAATATTCATTCTAACATCCATTATAACATTCTACCATCCATTATAACATTCTAACATACATTACAACATTCTAATATACATTCTAACATCCATTATAACATTCTAACATCCATTATAACATTCTAACATACATTATAACATTCTAATATACATTCTAACATCCATTATAACATTGTAACATACATTATAACATTCTAATAACATTCTAACATCCATTCTAACATTCTAACATACATTATAACAATCTAATATACATTCTAACATCTATTATAACATTCTAACATACATTATAACATTCTAATATATATTATAACATCCATTATAATGTACTATCATCCATTATAACATTCTAACATCCATTATAATATTCTAATATACTTTCTAACATCCATTATAACATTCTAAAATACACTAAAACATTCTAATATACATTCTATGATGCATTCTAACATACATTATAACATTCTAATATTCATTATAACATCCATTATAACATTCTAACATCCATTATAACATTCTAATATACATTAAAACATTCTAATATACATTCTAACATCCATTATAACATTCTAACATCCATTATAACATTCTAACATATATTATAACATTCTAATATACATTCTAACATCCATTAAAACATTCTAACATCCATTATAACATTGTAACATACATTATAACATTCTAATATACATTCTAACATCCATTATAACATTCTAATATACATTATAACACTCTAATATACATTCTAACATCCATTATAACATTCTAACATACATTATAACATCCTAACATACATTATAACATTCTAATATACATTTTAACATCCATTATAACATTCTAACATACATTATAACAATCTAATATACATTCTAACATCAATTATAACATTCTAACATACATTATAACATTCTAATATACATTCTAACATCAAATATAACATTCTAACATCCATAATAACATTCTAACATACATTCTAACATTCTAATATACATTCTAACATCCATTATAACATTCTAACATACACTCTAACATTCTAATATACATTCTACCATCCATTATAACATTCTAACATACACTATAATTTTCTAATATACATTCTAACATGCATTCTAACATACATTATAACATTCTAATATACATTATAACATCCATTATAACATTCTAACATCCATTATAACATTCTAATATTCATTATAACATCCATTATAACATTCTAACATCCATTATAACATTCTAACATACATTACAACATTCTAATATACATTCTAACATCCATTATAACATTTTAACATCCATTATAACATTCTAACATACATTATAACATTCTAATATACATTCTAACGTCCATTATAACATTCTAACATCCATTATAACATTGTAACATACATTATAACATTCTAATATACATTCTAACATCCATTATAACATTCTAACATACATTATAACAATCTAATATACATTCTAACATCCATTATAACATTCTAACATACATTATAACATTCTAATATATATTATAACATCCATTATAATGTACTATCATCCATTATAACATTCTAACATCCATTATAATATTCTAATTTACATTCTAACATCCATTATAACATTCTAACATCCATTATAACATTGTAACATACATTATAACATTCTAATATACATTCTAACATCCATTATAACATTCTAACATCCATTATAACATTGTAACATATATTATAACATTCTAATAAACATTCTAACATCCATTATAACATTCTAACATACATTATAACAATCTAATATACATTCTAACATCCATTATAACATTCTAACATACATTATAACATTCTAATATACTATCTAACATCAATTATAACATTCTAACATCCATAATAACATTCTAACATACATTCTAACATTCTAATATACATTCTAACATCCATTATAACATTCGAACATACATTCTGACATTCTAATATACATTCTAACATCCATTATAACATTCTAACATACTTTTTAACATTCTGATATACATTCTAAAATCAATTATAACATTCTAACATCCGTTTTAACATTCTAATATACATTATAACATCCATTATAATAAATTAACATCCATTATAATATTCTAACATCCATTATAACATTCTAATATACATTCTAACATCCATTATAACATTCTAACATACATTATAATATTCTAATATACATTCTAACATGCATTCTAACATACATTATAACATTCTAATATACATTATAACATCCATTCTAACATTCTAACATCCATTCTAACATTCTAATATTCATTATAACATCCATTATAACATTCTATCATCCATTGTAACATTCTAACACACATTATAACATTCTAATATACATTCTAACATCCATTACAACATTCTAACATACATTATAACATTGTAACATACATTATAACATTCTAATATACATTCAAACATCCATTATAACATTCTAAAATACACTAAAACATTCTAATATACATTCTAACATGCATTCTAACAGACATTATAACATTCTAATATTCATTATAACATCCATTATAACATTCTAACATCCATTATAACATTCTAATATACATTAAAACATTCTAATATACATTCTAACATCCATTATAACATTCTAACATATATTATAACATTCTAATATACATTCTAACATCCATTAAAACATTCTAACATCCATTATAACATTGTAACATACATTATAACATTCTAATATACATTCTAACATCCATTATAACATTCTAACATACATTATAACAATCTAATATACATTCTAACATCCATTATAACATTCTAACATACATTATAAAATCCTAACATCCATTATAACATTCTAATATACATTTTAACATCCATTATAACATTCTAACATACATTATAACAATCTAATATACATTCTAACATCAATTATAACATTCTAACATACATTCTAACATTCTAATATACATTCTAACATCAATTATAACATTCTAACATACATTCTAACATTCTAATATACATTCTAACATCCATTATAGCATTCTAACATACTTTTTAACATTCTGATATACATTCTAAAATCAATTATAACATTCTAACATCCATTATAACATTCTAATATACATTCTAACATCCATTACAACATTCTAACATACATTATAACATTGTAACATACATTATAACATTCTAATATACATTCTAACATCCATTATAACATTCTAAAATACACTAAAACATTCTAATATACATTCTAACATGCATTCTAACATACATTATAACATTCTAATATTCATTATAACATCCATTATAACATTCTAACATCCATTATAACATTCTAATATACATTAAAACATTCTAATATACATTCTAACATCCATTATAACATTCTAACATCCATTATAACATTCTAACATACATTATAACATTCTAATATACATTCTAACATCCATTAAAACATTCTAACATCCATTATAACATCGTAACATACATTATAACATTCTAATATACATTCTAACATCCATTATAACATTCTAACATACATTATAACAATCTAATATACATTCTAACATCCATTATAACATTCTAACATACATTATAACATCCTAACATCCATTATAACATTCTAATATACATTTTAACATCCATTATAACATTCTAACATACATTATAACAATCTAATATACATTCTAACATCAATTATAACATTCTAACATACATTATAACATTCTAATATACATTCTAACATCAATTATAACATTCTAACATCCATAATAACATTCTAACATACATTCTAACATTCTAATATACATTCTAACATCCATTATAACATTCTAACATACATTCTAACATTCTAATATACATTCTAACATCCATTATAGCATTCTAACATACTTTTTAACATTCTGATATACATTCTAAAATCAATTATAACATTCTAACATCCATTATAACATTCTAATATACATTCTAACATCCATTATAACATTCTAACATACACTATAATTTTCTAATATACATTCTAACATGCATTCTAACATACATTATAACATTCTAATATACATTATAACATCCATTATAACATTCTAACATCCATTCTAACATTCTAATATTCATTATAACATCCATTTTAACATTCTAACATCCATTATAACATTCTAACATACATTACAACATTCTAATATACATTCTAACATCCATTATAACATTTTAACATCCATTATAACATTCTAACATACATTATAACATTCTAATATACATTCTAACGTCCATTATAACATTCTAACATCCATTATAACATTGTAACATACATTATAACATTCTAATATACATTCTAACATACATTATAACATTCTAACATACATTATAACAATCTAATATACATTCTAACATCCATTATAACATTCTAACATACATTATAACATTCTAATATATATTATAACATCCATTATAATGTACTATCATCCATTATAACATTCTAACATCCATTATAATATTCTAATATACATTCTAACATCCATTATAACATTCTAAAATACACTAAAACATTCAAATATACATTCTAACATGCATTCTAACATACATTATAACATTCTAATATTCATTATAACATCCATTATAACATTCTAACATCCATTATAACATTCTAACATACATTACAACATTCTAATATACATTCTAACATCCATTATAACATTCTAACATCCATTATAACATTGTAACATACATTATAACATTCTAATATACATTCTAACATCCATTATAACATTCTAACATACATTATAACAATCTAATATACATTCTAACATCCATTATAACATTCTAACATACATTATAACATTCTAATATACATTCTAACATCAATTATAACATTCTAACATCCATTATAACATTCTAACATACATTCTGACATTCTAATATACATTCTAACATTCTTTTTAACATTCTGATATACATTCTAAAATCAATTATAACATTCTAACATCCGTTTTAACATTCAAATATACATTATAAC